>CM068588.1:3160638-3310638 GCA_035048485.1 Pteria penguin | reverse complement strand
AAAAAAAAACAAAAACAAAAACAAAAAACAAAAAACAAACACAAATAAACAAAAAAAAACCAAACAAACAAACAAACAACAACAACAAAGCAAACAAACAAACAAACAAAAACTGAAGAAATTCATCCCATTAGGCAAATGTAACACTCAGAATCGCATTTTGTAAGATTCAGGTGGATAAATGCATGTTCTATGAGTGTATCTGTCAAAACCAGAGGTATTAGTCGTTGAAATGCCATCTGGATATCTAGAAATGTCATTGAATATGTCAATCAAGTCCAAAAATTTGGAATTTTGAAGTTGGTGCATGAAATGCTTCTCCTGAAAATACACAATCTTGTCTGCTATATCGATCCCCATCCAAGAAAAACAAATGGGCTGTAATTAACTGGGTTGCCCGTAAGAGATAGTCAAAATGGCCCAAATGCAAACGACACATCAAAACCCATTCGATGGTTTTCGGTGCCGTTTGAAATCGGTGCAAATATTTGTAAAAATAAGACGTTTTATTATTGACTGCAATAATATCAAAAACATTTAAAGACAAAATTACAATATTTGAATTATAAAATACACTTCAAATCAATATTATAAGTTCAATTATAAATTCGTGAAAATTGTTAGTCCGCAGTGAAAAAGAGCGCAGTGAATATGACGTCACTTTGTTAAGGTAAACAACATGGACGATATACAGTGCTGAAGTTCGTAAAATTTGCTTTATATTGAATTCATTGTACATTACATCTTTTGGAATGTTTAAATACAAACAATGAATTTATTTATTCTTATGAGGGGACATACTGTATATCTTTACATAGTTTTATTGAAGTATAATTTTTTCATTTCGATTTTTTACTCCGCCACGACCAGTGCTAGATCGGTACCACAGGTATTCGAACTCGAAGCTCTGTAAATAAACAGCAAACATGTGTTATGCACCTATAACTTAAAGTATAAGGGCGAACACCAAAGAAAAAAGACTTCTTTGTTTGGTGTTTTTTCCTATAGGGGCATAATGGGTGTTTGCTATGGAATTGTAGAGTTTCAAATACATGTAGTCGGTATGGACGATAGGTGATCGTTAGTTAAAGTTTTGTAGTTTTGTGCGAAATAACTTCATATGGGACTGTATGTTGAAAAGTCACCTATATGTACTCTCTGTCATTTAATTTATGTAGTTGATCACTATAGTTCAGTATTTGATTATACATTTCAAAAGTATCTGTTACCCTTCATGTAACAAACATGAAACGCTAGTCAACGAGGCTCTGACGGCAGCATATTTTGGTCATTGTCCAGATATTTCGGGTTCATTGAGCTTTACAGGCTACTCACAGAGCCGTAGGACACATTTCAAAAGTGACGCGCCAAACCTTGAACTTCGATTCATTTCACAACGTGATAAAAATTGGTCATGATCGACCCAAAAAGTGAGTCTGAATAAAGATGTCTTTAGTGACACATTCTAAAAATGATTCTGATGATTTATAAGGAATTTGTTACCTTTATTTAGTTCCTTATTCTATAAATTAAATAATTAATCATATTCACGGATTTATTGAAGTTCATTCAGCATACTTTTTTCTCTAAGAACTTTGAAAGGCAAATAAATGTACTATATTTATGCACTACACAACTGTAACAGATAGGAAAGAAAGATGTTGCTTGACCCAGGAATTGAACCTAGAACCTTCTGCTATCAAGTCAGACGCTCTCACCATTGAGCTATCCGGGCCGATACCAGTCTGGCACACATTAATAATATCAGTGCATATTCAACCAAATTCAGTGTGTGTTTGATATGCATTTATGAACCTTATCTGGAGCTCTGCAAACATAAATGTACTGGTTGAGTATATGTCTTAATGTGGTCCATGTAATCTAAGTTTGATCCCCAGATTGTATCACTTTGTTTAAGAGGTTGGTGTTCCTTGATTTCATGATATAATTGGAATATTGCTGAAAGCGTTGTAAATCCCAGTAATTCTCTCTATCCTACTGATTTTATGTAAGTTTGATGAGATTAAATGAATCAACATCACCATCCAGACATTTTGATGGTCTTGAAAATGAGATTTTAATTATTAATATAGAGTAGAAACATACGATATAAAGTGATGGGGAGTTTAATTGATTGATTTTTTTTTCATCACTACGATTATTTTAGTATTTTTATGTATAATGCGTGTGACTGCATCTACCTAATGCATTGTGTAGAAATCTGATTTGCAATGGAACCCGCCTAAACCAATCAGGGATCTTGATGTACCATGGCTACCATGGCATGGGACCTCGGTTTCATGTCTCATCCTAAAGAAACAACACTGATGTGCACAGGACTCAAACCCAGAACCTCTCTGTCACGAGTGGGATTCTTCGTCCACTGAGCTACACTGGCTCAGAGAGGAGGAAACTGTTAATTACACAGGTGCTCATGTCATGCCAGGTTGAAGCCTCCATTGTACATGATTTAGAAGAATTAATCTCGCATGTCACAAGAGTTTGTGGTTTGTTTGCTAAATATAGACATATGAAAAAGTACAGTGCAAAAAACTTGTTGGACTAGTGTTATTGCATAAGATGTCTCATCTGACATTCGTTGTTTGAAATCAGCTGTTGAAAAAAATTTCTGAAATGATTTATATATTCTTAATTTTAGGCAATGTAAAATAAAACCCAGTGTTATAGTACATGGAAATGTTGGCACATGAAAGACCCCTCACAGATTTGGGTGGGCCTTCACATATATCAGCAAAATAATCTTAGTGTGACAAATATTAGATATCGTCCTTTAATGCTACATACTATATAAACATGACTATTTTCCAGTTGAAGGTCACCTTGAGTTTATTACCAGTTATATAATGGGAGGAAAGCAGTCCACAGAAACTCTTCCTGATCTTGAGCAAGGAGGACTTCCTCAGAATGAGAAGAAAATTCATGGCCTTTCCCGGCTTCTGACAACCAAGTCTGAACATGAGAGACAAGTTGCCACTCAAGGATGGGACAGACATGATGATAACATGGTTTGTTGTTCACTAGTGTTGTTCCGATTATCGTGATCATTGTCGCCGACATCGTCGTTAGACCCTTCAAAAATCGATTGATCGATTACGATCTGAAAAATCGATTATGATCATAATTATAAATCTTTGAAAAAAAGTTGGGAAGAACGAAATGTTTTTGTACGATACTGCTTCCGGTGTTTATTAAATGCAATATGGCGGAGATATGAAAAGACTTGTGGCATTACTCATGACCGCGTTGGCCCCGAAATCCTTAGTCTCTCGGGGGAAAAGAAATCCACAGTGTGGAAATTTTATAAATTCCTAAGAAAAATTCCAGGACCTGTTACGAAGGATAATTTAGATATGACCAGGGCCGTATGCCACTACTTTATTAATGGCTGTCTGCATTGAGAGGCACTTTGCAGTAGAATGCAAAATAATCGATAAAAATCGATTAATCAATCAAAGAGTATTTACTATTAATCGAGTATTGTTTTCTCACCAGTTCCCAACACTATTGTTCACTGTATTTAGAGTTTAACTTCATGCATTTGAATTTTCTGTTTTTTTGTATTTTAAGATAACAGAATTTGAGTGCTGTTTAGATTAGATATCTATGTTTATCTAGGTAGATAGGTCTGGATTGCTCTGAGTAGCATAAAAAGAAAAAATGTAGATAACAAGTAGTTAATGACGGGCTGGGTTTGGACCCTAGACTTCTTTCCCAGTTGAATGTATTATTGCTTATTTATACTGACGACAAAATTGTTCTTTGCCAAAACATACTGCATCATCCTTCAGTAGAGGGGTGATATAATGAATGTCTTTTAATCACTTTGTCCTTTTTGTCTTTTAATAACTTTGTCCTTTTTTTGTCTTTTAATTACTTTGTCCTTTTTTGTCTTTTAATCACTTTGTTGATTTCTAACTTGTGTACTTCAATCATATGCAGAAAAACATGCAGCTCTTAAAAGGATTATTCAAGCAGTTGGATCCAACAGTCATGAAATCTGTAGGCGATGTAAGGGGTGAAGTCCAGATATCTTATAAGTATGACTTCAAAAGAAGCCTCCTCCTGGTGAAGGTCATTAAAAGTAGAGAACTACGCAGCAAGGACATGAGATCTAAACTGTCTGATCCATATGTCAAGGTAACAATATAAATAGTTATAAATAAGTAACAAAAGACACTCAGTGTCCACATATTTTCGGCCACTTGGCCTTTGTCAAGTGGAAACAAAATAACAAAATCTCAAAATTGAAATCCATATCTGCTTCCTAAATCAGCTCAGCACAAAGTAAACAAGGTATGACTTCAAAAATAACAGTAAGCAATACAGTAAATGCGAAAATGATGTGTTTTTGTGCAATTACTCAGTAATTAAAGCGTTCTAGGTTCACATATATATAAATTATGCTCATACATATACACACACATACACACACACATATTAATATAAATAGATATACATGCATGCACATATACTTAAATATACATATACAAATATATACATATATACATAAATAAAGATTATTTACAATTAGAAAATTACAAGGCATACGTTGATGTCAGATGTACATGTGACATCAGGGATTAAAATAAAAATTTATGTAAAAGACAGGGCACTTTAGACACTTTCTGACCATTATAGAAGTACTTGCCAAAATTTTAAATTTGAGTCTTGCTGTATTACCCAACTTGTTTGAAAAGTTTTTAAAAGTATCATCAAATAACAAAGTAAACAATGAAGAAGTAACAAAGGGTTAACCATATCTCATAGTCCATGGAATACAAGGACAATATCGTGTATAGTATCATATTCAGACAAATGCGAACCCCAGTTTAAATTGAAGTGAGACAGAGCCCCAGGAAGAGTAATTTAGTATCCCCTTAAACAAATACATGATCAAATTTTATGTATATTGTAAAAAGTATATGAAATTTTCACACTCGACAAGCTTGTGGTACCAAAGATGGCTAATGTTCAACTTAATTGATGTATTTCCAGATTTCCTTGACCCCTGACGTGACAGAGGTTGGGGAGAAGAGAACTGCTGTTGTAAAACAGTCCAATGACCCAGTGTATGACGAGATCTTCGGTTTTCCCCTAAAGGAACACGAGCTGAAGGATCTGAAGATGTTGATTCAGGTGATGGATGCTGATATATTGGGAAGGGATGATTTCCTAGGAGAGGTGATTGTGGATATGAATAGCTTCAACTTTAGGGAGGAACCAGTTCATACAGCATGGTATACCTTGGATATGGAGGTAAACATAGATAGAATTAAAATGTATAGGGGATTGATGTATTTAGAAATCTCACTAATTGGTCAATACTTTGTTGTCTATAATATTGCTAACTTTGTTGTGGATAAACAAATTTTTGTTCATAAGGGTTGAGTTTTCTGTATTTATCCACACAATAGAGTTTCGTTCACAATGACTGAGATTTCTCTATTTGGTTGCCACCATAGAATTGATTGTATTTCTCCCTTTTGACGTAAGCATCGAGCTAGTGTTGTTAAGTCAACAACATGTCTACTTGGAGTTGAAAAGTCACATTTTTGAGTTCCTCCTGTGAATAGTCAATATCCCACATTTTTTTTTAACAAGAAATCAATAAATTCTTTTTTCTATAATCATGTTTAATTCAAATACAGCAAAATAAAAAAAAAAGCCCATTTAAATTAAGAAAATATTTCTGATTTATCAGCCCCCATTTTATGTTTTGTTACCCTTTATAAACGTTTATTGTTTTGACCTGCCTCACACTTGTATATTATTATCGTGGTTTTCACACTCTTGATGACAAGTTTGTCACATCCTAACTTCACTGATCATTGTTACCATTCCATGCTGTAGACTGATTTGGGAATCACCGGTGAACTTGAGATCACTGTGCGGTATCAGACCCCTCAGTCATTGTTCGTAACTGTCCACAGAGCTACAGACCTCAGTGCAAGAGATGCTGGGAAGACTGCAGATCCATTTGTTAAATTAACTATACCAGGAACGTCTACAGTCTTCAAAAGTCAGGTATGATGATAGGCTGATCTTTGTTTTCATCTTTTTCAGTTTATCTTGTCATGATTCCTTTTGCTGGAAGCATTTGAAATTTGTTAATAAGAATTTTTCGCAATAAAATTTTGTTCAAATTTGATGACTGCCTTTTTTTAAAAGTTGTTTACATCTATCAATATTGAGATTTTTCTGCTTCTTTTTTCAAATATTCTTAATTCTTGATTTATTAGAGAATTATTAAAATAATATTCAGGTAATAAAAGATACCCTTGATCCTGAGTGGGAAGAAACGTTCGAGTTTGAAGTGGCACAGGAAGAGCTGAACAACAGGTACATGTACTTCTTTAAATTTTTCGACATATACAATGTAATTTATCAACGATACAACAATCGGGTCTTTTCGTTATACAGAGTTATTCCCCATATGAGCAGGTATTTGACGTCAAACCATTGTGACGTTAACCAGTTCTATGGAAACTGATGTAAAATTATGGGATATAAAAACTGGTTGACGTCACAGTGGTTTGACGTCAGATACCTGCTCATATGGGAAATAACTGTATAACTAAAAGACCCTATAGTATGATGTTTGAACAGAATTTACTGTCAATAATCAGTTAAATAGTGGGGGTTTGATTGATGTTTTGACTTTGACTTTTCTTTATATCATGATTATTTTATCTGTACTGTTGTGGTACCATGGTGGTGCATAAACGTTACCTATAGACGTCGGACCCACCTGAAGCAGTGATGGGTGTTTGTACATGCCAAAATCTACCATGATGTGGGACCTAGATCTTTATTGTTTCCTCTGGAGTTGAGGAATTCAGGAAAATTTGACATGATTTGAACCCAGGGATTTCCGACTTTGTGTCGAATGCTTTAAACTGAGAGCTACACAAGCTCTAGATGGTTCTATATATAGAATTCAGGACATAACCATGTGGTACTGTGGATAGAATGTTGGCTCTGAGATACAAAGTCACACAACTGTTGGTAGAGTTCTCCTACCTTTAAGACACATTTTTGTATTGGAATTCACTGTAGCCACTCATATATGTGTAGTCCCACTGGAAATATGTAAATAAGGAACGTGTATTACTTAAATTAATATGGTTGCTGTGGTTATCTTATGGTGAAAATTCTGAGAAAAGAAATTTTGCAATTTTGATCAAACTTCACATGAAGGATCTACTCATTATACCAAATTACAGAAGTGATGCGAGTTATGTACCGATAACCCAGTTTTCAAAGATGTACTAATATACTTGTAGAAATTATAGTGTAAAATGATAGTGATTCATCCTTTATACTTGATAAGAAAATTTGGATATGTAGTGTAATTTGACCACCATTTCTAAAACAAAAGTAGGTATATCTATAAAGTGTAAGGTAATAAGTATTATAGATATATGAGTAAAAGAGCCGCAATCTCCTCAGTGCTTCTGGTTTATCAGATTTTCACTTACTTCTCAAGAAAATGATGGGAAATTTCATTGTTACTTAGGTTGTGTAGATTGTCATAATTTTACAATATTGATTCCAGGTATATTATCTTCCATGTTGTGGATGAAGATACATTTTCCAGTAATGATTCGTTAGGTCAAGTGATCATTGACCTTTCAACCTTCGACCCTGAAAAGTCACTTCATGGATCTTACCCTTTGGCTGATCTGGTACTGATTTTATTTCATTTATATGTCATAATGTTGAGATATAGAGTGTAAGCTATATGATTGATTGATTATTGTTTTACGTCACTCCACAATTATTTCACGTATATGGAGATGGCATCTGCCTGATGCATTGCATAGAAATTAGACCTCTGCAATGGACCGACCCGAAGCAGTGAGGGATCTTTTACATGCCATGCTTACCGTGACACAGGACCTTGGTTTTTACTGTCTCATCCAAAAGACAGAACACTGGTGTGCTCTGAACAGGAGTCGAACCCTGAACCTCACGATCACAGGTTGAGCACCTTATCCACTAGACCACACCGGCGTAAAGAGCTTTATGTGTAAGGAAACGGATGTATACATTTTAAACCACCGCAAATGAAATTTTCAGGGTTGTTTGGAGTGACTCCTGTGACCTCTGTGACCTATCATACACAATACACTGATTTTTTTTTTCATCAAATAAGTGATATTCAGGGAACTTTCTATTGTTTTCCCTATCATTTTGTAATCATATGTCCTTATTACTGAGATGACCTATAGAATTTTACACAAATTGAAATGTCATCAGAGGAAAATGGATTGACATATCGTATAACCAGAAATTTTCGCAAGTAATTTGAAAACGTGAACCGTGAAAATTTTTACCCAAAATAAATGTTCGGCTGCATAGTTTCCACTATTGTACCATGCTTTATTGATTTACATACCTGAGTGAATGTAAAGATTACATGTTCAATTCAGAATAAAATATCAAAAGGGAAAATACTGTGTATTTCTTACTAATGATATACTCAGATGGCTTTGCATCTATTTTCCATTTCATGTAGAAGTTTGAATGAAAATGTCAATATTGAGACATCTTCAGAGCAAAACAAAGGAAAATGATGAATATGAAGGTCATGATTTCAGCATAGGGAAAGAGATTATCAATGACGATTTGATCTTCCCAATGCAGCTCATCGCGAAAAACTGAATTTGCAAAAATAAAGTTACCTTTTCTGAGACTGAATCGCGAAATTTGGTACTTGCAATAAATTCTTATTATACGGTATTAAGTCTCCATGACTCAGATTTGAAAGGACCAAAATGAAAAGTATTTTAGATTCAAAAAATTTGACGTAAATATTACATGATTTTTCAGGATGAGACATTATAGAAATTAGTTGGACTGAACTGTAAGGTCAATAGACCTTTATTTCCCAAATTTACATGATGTAAGAGCCTTAATATCAGTCAAACCACTTTTTGTTGGAATTTCCATTAAAACTTTAATGTTCGGATTGTGACCTCACAATAATATGAAGCAGGTTTAAGCAGTAAACCTTTATTTGTCCGATGTTGCCCCTTACTTCATGTAAAATAGGAAAAAGTTCTATTCGTTCTTGTTAAAGAGAATTGATAAAATGCAATAAAAGTTCAGTTCTTTGTGACCTTATTCAACAGATTCTTGTTGATAGATCGACTTACAACATTAAAAACATGGCATGTAGTTGGATGCTTCTTCAGTGTATTATTGTCCTTAAATCAAGAATTTTTACTAAACATCTTGTAAGGACAAGGTTACTATTGGTATTGTTAGTTTAAGCAAGGACTCCTGTTAAGTCCCTGATTTTAACCTCAATTGGTTATATACTCAAGTGATTGACTCTATCAACCTTAGAATATGGTATAAAAAAAAATCCATTCTCTATGCTGAAATTTTCAAATTTAATAGTACAAAATATTCACTGAATAAAAAGGCCAGAATTGTTTGATATTTTGTTACTGAGGAATGACATATTCAAAAATATTTGGAAAAAAAATTAAATTAGAAAAATAGAAATAAATAAAAATATTTGGAAAAAAATTAAATTAGAAAAATAAATAAATATTGGGTATGTACATCTATATGTATTTTTAGAAATTTGATGGATATATATGTAATAATTATTCATGGCTTAACTAGATAACGGAATAGTTTTCATTTGAAAAGAATCCATCTCTGAAGTTTGCTATATTTTAGAACTATTACAATACTTTCTTTATTTCCCAGGCATTCTTTATGGAGGTTAGCTAATGAAAATGCATGTATTACATGTAAAAGAATTACATATGTGATGCATTTGGCACTGATTACACGTATGATTGTATTAACCCAACACAGTGTTACAGGTTTTGCTTCAATTAATCTTAGTAATTGATAATATTCATATACTTGGTTATCAAAATTGTTGTGAAATGTACCTTTAACCATTTATTTTTGAGCTAGCATTGCTAGAGGAGGCTTCTTTTTGAGGCTAGAAGTTGGATTCCTGAGTTTGAAAATCATAACTCACTGATTGGTTTCTGATCTAGATATGACACAATAGAAATGACTGTTTTATATTAAACCTAGGTCTGTCTAAAAATAGAATTACGATGTTTTATATTAAACCTAGGTCTGTCTAAAAATAGAATTACAATGTTATACATGTGCGGATCCAGAAATTTTTGTCAGAGGGGGTCCAACCAAAAAAGATAAATTTTTCTCTTAGACGAGGGGGGGTCCAACCCCAAAAATGCCCAAATATTACCTTTTTTTGGTAAAATTTTCGGATTCCAGGGGGGTCCTGGGGTCCAGACCCCCCTAACCCCCCCTCTATATCCGCGCATGTTATATATTAAACCTACCGTAGGTCTGTCTAAAAATAGAATTACGAGTATTGATGATATTAGGCTTAATACCATATGGCAAAGACACATGTACATGCATGTGTATATGCATGTATTGAATATATGTATATATACAAAATATTTATAAAGAATATACATAGTATAATACATATTTTGAAAACTGTTGAATGAATTGTGATGTTATACATTATAGTACTGAATTTGAATCTATTGTTTTAAGTTGAATCATTTACCACCCTATGATTCATGAAAAAGTTTTTCGACACCAGAAACTTTGATTTATTTTAAAGCTAGTGTGAATACAGTACATGCTTCTTGATTTTAGAATTTATAAATCTGTTCATTACACTGCATAAGATATATGGTAACATCGTTTTATAAGATTTTCAGTTGCGGATTTTTGATATTATCTTAAATTGTGATTTCACGTTTTTGCATTTACTTGAACACTTTTTGACAGCCACATGGAGTTCACTTAGTGACTTATATTTTATTTTCACCACTTGATAAAAATGTCAGGAATAAGAATTTTGTGGACATTGAGAGTTTTTGGCAAACAATAATCCTATATATGGTTGACCTGTATACATTTACATGAAGTTTGTAGCCATAAAACATACATAAAAAATAAGGGCCAATGGCCTTAAACAAAGAAATTCGCCCACTAGATGAACTGAATGGAAATAATTGGAGTTTTTGTAACCATTACATATGCAAAAATACATCAGCAGAATTCAATTTACTTTAGTTCACCTCTGCTATATCTTTGGCATCTGCGTCTGCCTTTGGGAAAGAAAGACAATAATGATGATAAGATTGAGTCAGTTTCTGACTATATTTAAAACAAATACCACACAGAAAAAAAATTATATTAAGATTTGCACCCATGTATTTATATTAGGATGTGAAGCTGAACATATATTAAGTTTTTCAATATTTTGTAACATGCTTTTAACATGCTTTTAACATGTATCATATTCTACATTGTTGATGTTGAGATGAACTTGTACTTTTTTATTAACCCATGCTGGTTTTTATTAATAAAGACATATCTTTGTATGAATTAAGTAAATTTCAACTGAAACTTTTAAATATATGAATATATAATTGAAAACAAATTATAAAAGAGAAGACAGAAGACATCTGACCAAGCTGTGTGAATTGGATAACATATTAAGGAATTCAATACAAATGAAAAACTTAAATATAAATTGTCTACCTCAGTCTTTAAAAAATATGTATTATGTTTGTACTCTTTTATGTTAATTTTCCTTCGAATAAAACACATCAAGAGCATTCATGGCAACAGTAAAGATTGAGTTATTGGCAATGTGTGTGTTTCGTTTTGCATGGTGAATAGATGAATGATATTTATGACATATTTTGTTTGCAAATAATCATTGGCACATTATAGCATTTAAAAAAAAACCAATTTTTGTGAAAAAAAAATGTGAATTTTGTTTTTTTTCCTTTAGTATCTTTTCTAGTCAGTGTTATGACTTGAAATATCATGATGTAATTATTGTTTGAGACTTAAAAATGTAATATAATAAATTTGGATAAATTATATATGAATTTTTACATTCCACAATTTTAATGTGCTTTTTGTTTTCATAATACTGAAAATGTTATTTTCTAAATAGTATTCATATCTTAATACATGTAATAGCATTATTTTTTCCTTTCATCAGCGGAATGCTCCATTGTTAAGGAGTAAATGGAGTCAACATGCTACGGCACAAGAATTCAGGGAAGCTTTAGTGGCCCATGCATCTGCCTTACATCCCACCTTCCTGTTTAATCAACATACTGGCAAAAAGGTAAACCCACTTCTTTCTGCTCTTAGTATCAGGAAGCATGTGTAGATCTTTGTGATTACGTCACATCTGAGGGAAAAATATATATTGACGAACTTTGATAACTTAATCTTTGAAAACTCAAAAACCTCCAGAAATTCAAAATAATGTTGTAGTCCCAACAACCTCTCTATTCATTATATTAACAACGAATACCCACATGAGGGACAATTATATACATTCGAGCTTCGGTAAATCTGAAAGCGAAAAAAACACATGGAAACTGGAAGTAATCTTGCCAACCAACAACTTTTCTATTCATTATACATTATACTTGCCATTCTATGGAAACTGATCTAAAAGTCAGGGAAAAGATAATCCATAAATGACGTTTTCATAGGAATTTGATGAAGTCATAATTGTTTTAGGTTAGATACCGTCCCAAATTGGAAGTAACTCTGTTGAACGAAAATTTCACCAACAGTTACTTTCACTGTATGTCTAGAAATTTATTAGCAAAGATATAATTCTAACAGTGTGTCACAAAGAAATGAACTTCGGCAAAATATATTTCTTAATTTTACGCGTTAAATTAATTAGAGTTATCTTCCTTGTTCCGACAAAAGAAACATAATTGTAAGAGTTATCTTTCTTGGTCCATTGAAAGAGTTTTTTTTAATAGATAACCCCGTTTTTAAAAACCAGAAAGTCAAAATCAGCAAATATTGCTGATCGTTTGAGTTGTCGCGAGGAAGAGAAGAAGGTGTGTAACCATGAACTCGTATTAACCACGAACCAAGAACGACGCGTACACATGGTAGACAAGTCTATTTTTGTGTTGTTCCAATAAGAATGTACTCTCTATTTAAAGTTCAAAATATTTTTGCGACGCTTGTAAAGCAACTCGACCTAAAGAGATTAATTTCTCATACGTCTGTACGTCTGTTTGTCTGTGTGGTAGGTATCACTTTTTTGAAGAATGGTATAGCTGGAATTCTTTAGTGTATGAAGCCTGAATGTGTCACCGCTAACATATTGATTTTTTGTTTATCGTCACACCACGAATATTTTAGGTATATGGTGACGGCATCTGCCTAATGCGGGTCATACAAATTTTTACCTTTGCAACGGACCCACCCTAAGCAGTGAGGGATCTTTAACGTGCCATGCATACCATGACACGGGGCCTCGGTTTTTACTGTCTCATTCGAAAGACAGGACACCGGCATGACCAGAGCGGGACTCGAACCCCGGCCTCCCGATTAAGGGGCGAGCGCGATACCACTAGGCTACGCCGACTTCACAGCAAACATAAGATCAACATTCAATTTGTATTAATGCAGTATCAATCGGGGCGAATACATTGAGATTAACAAGGCCTTTCCAAAAAAAAAAAAAAAAAGAAGAAGAAGGAAAAAAGATTGTGTACCTTCCAGTGATATTTAAAGCCATTCATAATGTATGCAAAAGTACATCGCCCCCTTTTCATCAGAAGTTCTCAATCTGCCTGGATTTACTGCATACGGCTCTTTTCTTAATTTTTATACCCCGAAAAATATTGTTCGTAGAACCTTCCGTGCGAAATAGAAGATGGAGACAGGGAGCACTCCAGCACATTCCCCAATCCCTTGGGATTTCTAGTTCCCCGCTTGTAGTGGTCAGTTACTCTAGTACAGCACATAACCCTATTTGTCTTCCGAATTTCCTCAAACATATTCCATATACTTTCTCTGTACACTTTGTGACTCATTTAGTCCCATTTTTTTCACAGTGAAATTTAAGCAGAAAAGGAGAACAAATTACTGTTACGTGAACCCGTATCTCTCGTATCTTTCCATCTATTAATAGAAATTGCTTTGTAATACATACAATAACCTGCATGGAAATGTACCTTTTACACTTTTAATTTCATTGTTTTGGGATTTTCAATATCGATTGTTTTATACTGTCTGACCTATATGAGAGAATACATGTCAGACTTGGTAATTTCTTTCATAATATTTTAAGCTTTATTTAACATCAACAGTTTAAAGGTTCGGCCGTTTTTTTGTACTTCCGTAAAACTTTGCAATTTTGTGTCACTAAATATGATTGTTCGATTGCAACATCCCCTGTAATTCATATGAGACCAAAAGTCATCCGTACTCGCAAATCGACTTGGATATTTCTATTGATACAGGCTTCTCAAAACGAATTTTGTGGTTATTGCTCAATTGAGCCGAATGCGATGCGTTCGTCGTCCGTCCGTATGTTCACTTTTAACATTTCTTACTTGTACAGAACTAGTGATGATATTCAAATGAAAAATGGTAGGAGTTTAAAGTACTTGAGAACCTTTCCTAGTGTCATTTTCTGGCGAAGTCCTTCAAAAAGTGGATATAGGACAGTGAGATACAGATCCCGAAGTGTACCCTCCTTTGACAAACATCTCATATATTTAGATCGACAATCCACGTGCAACAGTGTTATTTAGAATGAAGTCATAGAAGTTTTGTTGTTTTCGGTACTTTTGGTGTCGGTTTGGCTATTTTTGCACATTTTCAGGTCATTTCTGCGATATAATGCAGTACGTGTATTCTGAAATGTTTAAGGAAGTTAAACTTCTTGTGCATAAATGGAATGCAAAAATGTTCTTTTTTAAATTAAAAAAAAATGATGAAAGTTGCACTTCTGAATGAATTATAGGTTTAAAATGAATTGGTGTGCACTACTGAATGTTTTATCAAGTTCTATCAAACTTTCTTGCTTCGGAGCTAATGGAAGGAATGTCATGAAACTTGGCATGAATGGAGTTATAATGACCCCCTACACGTGTTGTAGCTATTTGGTTGGAATCAGTTAAGAGTGGGCCCGCAGTGTGGCAAAGTATGTCCAGGGAAGTACCGTCTTTTATTAAAAGAAATTTAAATAGGCTACACAGAATTAAAAAAAAAACAATCTAGATTAATAAGAGTTTTCAAAATAGTCGTGGTTTTGTTTTTGGTTTGATTTTAAAATGTCTCTGAAAAGAAATTTTCTTAATTGAGAAAATTCCTATAATATCTGTTTTCTTGTGCCGAAGGTACACGTGATTGCCTCGGAGTACTATCGATTTTATCGGTTTTATAGCATAAATACATATAACATATTATTTATTATATAACAATATAATAATTGTTCAGTTATTATGATCTTACTTTGACGTTCGGTTGGAAAATAATATCACATCATGACATAACGGTCATATTAGACAACTCTTCCTGAATTTAAACATTGCATTATTGGTCGCAGATTCAAATCTCCAAATCTAGCCGGATTGCTTATAAACGGTACATAAAAGTGCAACACAGGGAAAACTTCCTAGTACATCCGTAATGAACCGAGATTATTTTGCACTTAGTCGATTCTCTCTTAGAGTCGACTTCAGAAATTCATCGTCCGATTGTGGTACAGTTGTATAGATTAAGTAATTAGGTCAGGGAATATTTTAGATTTATTTATAGTTCCTGGTACGAATCTGGTATTAGAAGGTGGTGGTTCAGTGTCGTAGAGAGAGATATTAAAAACTATTTTTACTAACAACAAAAATTATTTAAATCCTGGATCCCTCGTTTTGAAGAGCTTTTTAAATAAGAGAGTGAGACAATTTAAACTGAAAGAGAGAGAGAGAGAGAGAGAGAGAGAGAGAGAGAGAGAGAGAGCTGACACTGTTCTCTGAAGCAGAGAGTTTGTTGTTATTATGACAGCCAAACCTCCCATTTTTGTACTTTAGTATCATTCCCTTGAAGTCTTCACGACAACAAGCGCCATTTAAATAATCGCTGGTTTCACGGGATGCTAATCTGGCTTCCTCACTCTCAAAGCCACCTTTGTTTTTTCCTACTCACCATAAAATCACCTTATGATTATTTTGAAAAAGTTTGAAATTGAATCACGAGATGGGTTCTAGCATGGGAACATAGGAGAGCGTTACTTCTGATTTACAGGCTACAGGGACGCATCGAATGACGGAGAGGCAACGACGTGGTTTTGTCTTCTTGGACAAGGGTCATTGAAGCTTGCTCGTCTGGCGAATCGTGACCGACAAGGTTTTGGGATGTGTCAACTTAACGAGCTGTGATCGCTCATATTCAATTACATGTGCATTCCATAAATCTAGTAGACGACAATTTTTCTTGTTTTAATCATACATTTTTGTCTTAACAAAATTATTATTGTTACACGGGCTTTGATGTAGCATTACGTTCTCTTCATGGATGTTTTGAATCGTCGCATATTTTTGGTGGAAAAATCGCCGTCGTGAAGTATTTTTATAAAGATTTCTGACTAGAATATCAGCGAATACTATTGTTCCCATTATTTTATTGCGAAATTGATATTTCACAAAACAGTATCAAATCGTGGAGTTTAACCACAAGGTACTTATATTCACTTGTAAGTCTCGTATCTGAATAATTTTTGTCCGAGTCACTCATTGAGATTAAGGCGTCAGTTGTTCGTTTCTTGGTTTACTACACACCTACATGTATATAGTGGTGGCATTCATCTGGTACCATGGCCTCGTGTATTTTACCTTTGTACTGGACTTACCCGAAGATAGTGGGGTCATATATGTGTGAGCGTATTCCATCACACGGGGCTTTAGTTTGTAGTGTCTTAACTGGTGGGCAGATATGATTGATTGATTGGTTGATTGATTGATTGATTGATTGATTTTATGAATAGTTTTTGTTTACGTCACTTTACGATTATTTCAAGTATATGTGACGACATCCACCTGATGCATTGCACAGAAATTTATACCTTTGCAACGGGCCCACTCAAAGCAGTGAGGGATTCTTACCGCACCACTCCTACCGTGACACGGGACCTCGGTTTTTACTGTCTCATCCGAAACTCAGGACTCCGACAGACAACTCACTGGATTCGAACCCTAAATCTCTCGATCACGAGCTAAACCCCTAACATATTGAATAACGCCGACGTCCCTATTAAAGAAGCCGGGATTTAAGTACAATAAACTATGAAGATAGATGAAAGTTTTCATAAAGCAGTGTTTTATTGATCTGAATTTGTTTCGCACGTCTTTAGTGCATCCTCTTGTTTCTTTATTTTCCTGGGCAATGTCCGATCCAAGTCCTCGTAAATCTGAAATCAAAAAGGAAACGACAAATTTATCGAAATGAAATGATTGAAATACTATTACAAATACCTTTCACAAATACGTCCTATCATTTTAATTCGATGAAAATCAGTCCAACATTATGGTATCTTACCGAAAGTCCTCAGAAGTTTAAAGCTATTGACAGGAAGCACTAATTTGTTAGCACTACGGACTTTTAGCATTAAACCTCAATGTCATAATTTTTCTCTCAGTGAAATTGTCGTGAAAATTTCCTATCATGATTCAGGGTCATTTAAGGCCAGGCCAAACCCTACACAGCCCCGGTCGGATTTGACTTATTTGACGTATAGAAACTGGGTGGTCTGATTTGTGCATTTATTTTCTTCACAATTGTTGCGCATACGCGTATAAACACTCAGTGTAACCAGAACTGTAGGGACTAGGTGTTAACCGAAATAAGTATAGTAAATATAAACACTTGTTGCATCAGAACGCACAGATAGGAATCTGTAGATATGCTGCGCCGATTGACAGTACTTCATTATGTAATTCGTATTTCGTCTTAAAAAAGACCATGGTGATGGGATCGATTACTATTTCAAAACTTTCCGAAATTCTTATTTCAAAGAGGAAAACATATCGGGTAGATTTTAATAAAGCGAGTATTAAGGCCGTCGGTTTCAAATGACACGTTTAACAAATATTAAACAAGAATTAGATCTTTTGATAGGTCTTCATTGTTTTGGTTAGAAAGGAAATGCTTTAAACAAAGATATCGGCATGATTGTGCTACATCTTTATTAGTTTAGTACTTTGGCAATATTAAAGTATTGCAGTAAACAATGTGTGCAGTTAAAAGGTACACTGAAGGTCGGCAGTGGTATTAAAACGACTTTGAAGATAGCGCCTCGTTTGCGAGTAAAAAAGAATCCGGTATCTACTACCGATACACGTTTTGGCAGGGCGTTTTTATTTGAAGTTTTAAATTGTAGGTGATATTTATTGGATAAGATCTTGATTTTTTTTAAAGACAAAAATAATATGCAACTCGATCAACATGTTTGCTGCAATATAGATGTTGATAATGACAAACTAATTACTGGCCGGTAGACCGTATGACCTTCAGGTATCTATATGTATTTCTACATCTTACAGAGCATTACAAATAAGATTTATCAACGAAATTCGCGAGAGAGGCATACTTCGACCTAGAGGGAAGAGGGGGGGGGGGGGGGTTGCGAATAAATCTCGTTAATAAAAAGGTTTTTGGAAGTTTAGTATAAGTAAACTTATGTGCGTTGATTTCATTTATTTTTATTGTTGTTAGATTTGAAAATTTGTCCGCTTGTTTCTGCATATTTTTTCCCATCATAAACCGAAGTTTTCTTCAAAATATAGCTTTAAATTAAAAAGAAAATTTCAATAAGAGCGTAAATCTGTTGTACATTCAAAGGGTTGATATGTGTATTTAAATAATCGAACTTAAATGTATACCCATACAGATATGCTCTAATACTTTGAAAACGCCCAGGTCTGTTTTGTTGTCCGATATCGACATAATTCACCTTTTTTATACCTAAAAAAACCCTCCAAAATTTAATTTTTCCTTTTTCATCTCTGCATACTCAAAACAAAAGGGTGGCTTATCTACCAGAGAACAAAATAAAGAAGAAAATAATGAAAACAAAAATCTATAAACCGTGATCCAGCAAGTCCTTGATATGTTTTGGCTTTTCCGGTTTGATACGAAGATGCTATCTCGTCAGTGCCATTTATATTCTGTTCATATTTCATGGACGAGTCGGTGGTTTTTTGTCAGAAGCCTGTTTATTTTCTGCGAGATACGGTGAGGGGAAGATGATCGGATAGATTGTGGTCTCCTCGTTATTGAATATCAAAGACATGCTTTTGATTAAATTTGGTATGATAGTGGAATCACTGCCTATCTATCTTTCCATTTGGACATTGGATATTGTATTTTGCAGATGACGTGTGCAAATTTGCCATTTTGTAATATGTGTAATCAGAAAGTTTCATAAAATTTGTCATTTTTTTTTTGGTCGAATATAACTGCCGAATTGGCCTTTGCCAAATTACTTAAGGAATTTGATTTTATGTACCATGTAATTTTGTGCACTAGACGGGCATTTCGACAAGTTCGACAAAAATCTTGTGAATGACGCTCAGGGTGGAAATCATAGAAATCCAAAGTATTTAAAGATCAGTTCTTTTTCTTACTACTACTACTACTACTACTACTACTACTTATTATTATTATTATTATTATTATTATTATTATTATTATTATCATTATCATTATTATTATTATTATTATTATTATTATTATTATTATTATTATTATTATTATTATTATTATTACTACTACTACTACTACTATGATGATTATTATTATCATTATTAATTATACTACAACTATAACTAATAATAATAAGTTGGCCCAGTAGTATAAGATTTCTAGTCTGTAGACCAGATTGTCAGTAGTATAAGACTTCTACTTTGCAGACCAGATTGTCAGTAGTATAAGATTTCTAGTCTGTAGACCAGATTGTCAGTAGTATAAGACTTCTAGTTTGCAGACCAGATTGTCAGTAGTATCAGATTTTTAGTCTGTAGACCAGATTGTCAGTAGTATAAGACTTCTAGTTTGCAGACCAGATTGTCAGAAGTATAAGGTTTCTAGTCTGTAGACCAGATTGTCAGTAGTATAAGATTTCTAGTCTGCAGACCAGATTGTCAGTAGTATAGGATTTCTAGTCTGTAGACCAGATTGTCAATAGTATAAGATTTCTAGTCTGCAGACCAGATTGTCAGTAGTATAAGATTTCTAGTCCATTGTTGATCAATCATTCTTTGCTTCCCTGTATATCCTTTGGAAGAGACCGAGTGAAAACTGAGGTCCTATATCACGGTATGTTTCGGTACATTAAAATCCCTCACTATTTCAGGTGAGTCGATTGCAAGCATGTCTGCACAAATGATGACGTCATACACCAGGCATTTGCCGCCAACATATTAGGGAAAAAAAGAATCTTGGTGTGGCGAAAAATAATAAACAAAAACAAACAAATAAATTGACTGAAGAGTAGTGTATTACAGTACAGTGTTAGTTTGTGTTTAGGAATTCCTATCACTGTACAGAAAATTCAAGTATCTAAATCTTTTCAAACCAAAACAAAGTTCAAATAAACACACTACTCAATGACAGTAATAGAGGATATGAGCTAACGATGAGTGTAATACCGGAAATGAAATACAATATAGTTCAATGTTTAAATATGATTAGAACTTCCTTCGTCTTATCTTACGTTATCAGACATGGGGAAGACAGAATACTACGAAGCGTTGAGACAGCAATCGTTTTCTTTCTTCTCAATATTTAAGTACATAATGGCTCGTATTTTCGTTTGAGTGATATACAAGAAAACAACTACATGTACGTCCCCTATTGGTCTGTTAAATGGAAGGAATCATTGCTTTCTTTGTAGATTTTAATATTCCTATAGTAACGTGCTTATATTTTGATCAGCAATTCTCTCTCTCTCTCTCTCTCTCTCTCTCTCTCTCTCTCTCACATTGACTGAATTAATAAGAGAAATGAAAGGAATAGGCTAATAATTTTAAATTTTAATCTCCAGTTAAATGTAACAGCATCTCTCATTTTCCGGGTTGTACATGTCCAGATTGTCCGATTACCGCAATGTGCCTTTCACCTTTCTCTCTCTGTTCATGCTCTTTTTAATCACATGGATATATTAAGAGCGTATCTGTATTATGTATACATGATCTTTCTCGTGTATCCATGTAACTGAAAAACGTGATTATTTAACATGCGCCTTATGTATTATTATTCAAATATGATGATAATGTTTTATGTGTACCTTGACTATAGGCAGATATATATGATGATATTTTTTTCATGTTCCTTTGACTATGGAGAGGTCTGTATGATGATTACTTTTTATGTACCTTGACTACAGAGAGGTATATATGATGGAAACGTTCAATCACACCTTGACTAATGTGATTGATTATTGTTCACTGTCATATCATAATTATTGTAACTATACAGTGGTGATACATGGCGGGTGCGTATTTTAGTAGATTTGACTTTTGTAACAGACCCACTCGAAGCTACAAGAAATATTTTAACACACCAACGATCATCTAGACACGATTTTACTGTCTTACCCTAGTATCTCATCCTTATGTCAAGAAACCAACGATGTTCTGGAAGTGTTCGATCGGTCACAGGACCACCATCCCTGAACCACACAAGCCCCAGTTATTATGTTTTATAATATGCATTACTGAAAAGATATTTCTATACTGAAAGATCGTACCGTTATCTATTTTAATTTTGTATTTGAGAAGTATATAAACTGTATGTATATATCATTTCCTTTGTGTTTTGCAGGTGATTAGAGTGAGCTGTAGAAAGGCCGGGGCTCAGGGGCGTGTTCGATTGGTAGATGGCATGCCTGTGAAATAGCTTGACTGTGGTGGTGTCATATCGACTCTGGATAAGCTGGTACTCATCCGTGTAGTCTGATACTGTCAACAGAGTGTTCGAATAGAACGTTGTAATAATAATAACATTTTAAAAGATTTTTACTCATTCCAAAACTACTGGTTTTAGTTTCATATTTGTATTTACCACTATGTTGAATCTTGTATCAGTTAATCATATAACTATTTCTACCATATACATGTATTTTTATTTAGTTTGATGTAGAAATATTTTTGGTCTATGTGTTATTTTTAAATTTTATTATGTATGTATATACATCTTTTCTTTTCTTTTTTTTTTGGGGGGGGGGGGAGTTAAAGATGTGCATTTAGTTATTAAGTCATCTTTTTCATTATTGATTCTTTTCAGTTTCTAACCAAAAAGTTTAAAAGATAAAGATGGCAAATTTAATGCACTGTATTATATCTACTTATAACACCTTCGCAATGCATCATGAAAATATATTTGTAAATGTTCATAATCTTTTTATTAACATTTAACATTGTCGCGTCTTTCATCACTGCCTTTTATTACTTACTTTGCTCGACTTCCGCCTTTGACCGCCAACTAATTACAAAGCAACCGACCATATAAAAACATTTGCCTATAATTATAACAATAAATAAAACGGTAAATAAAAATACACAACCACTGCCGCTCTGTGATGTAGAAATAAAAAGTAAAACATAAAGTATCCGTGTAGCCGCGCTGTCTACCCGTCCCTGAATCGAGGTGTGAATACATGATTATTAGGGATCATCAATTTCATTTAAAAACTTCAAATATGGCCATCAGGGCCGCAAGTTCAGCAGACCGAAACATACAATCGACCTTTATGGTTTGATGACTCGCCTGTGGTCAGAGCCTCTACACTAGCCATAAAATTGTACTACTGCAGGCTGTGGTCAGTTTATATTAAAGTGCGATGAGTAAACGCGATAATGACAGGTCGAACCCGATATTATGAAATATTGCATTTTTATGGACACTCCCATTATCATAATTAAAAATTTCGAAATCAAAAACGAGATATGGTGAAGACATCATGATCAAATGGATTTGAAGATTCTTCTTTACGAAATTTCATCGAGATTATTTAAGATACCCGTTTCGCCATACTTTGGGTGTTCTATTATTCCGCTTCAGTTATTGACAAAACACTATTATTACCTGTATTTGATGATTCATTCTAGATATAGATTATCAAAGAAATTTTAACACTATATATATTTCTATTTCATTTTACAGAATAAAGATAATGATAATTTGTTGGGAAATATATATTTCAAGACAAAAGTTTATTATCTCCAGTGTAAAGTCAATTATTTGTGAAATACATTTGTTGGAAAACTAACTAGATATCTCTTCACTATATCTAAACTTTAAGAAGGAAAGAAATAGTAATACGTCCCTGATGCCCCATATCTTTCACGATTAAGAATTAAGTTTCGTTTATTGAGCAACGTTGACAGACATTGAAACAAGGAACACGGGCAGTATGCCTCTTCTACGTGCAGCGTATGTCTTTTAATGGGTTTCCCAAAACTTAATAATTTTTCTTATCTATAGAACTTGATTTTTATCGGAGCTTAAGATCCTCGGGAACTTCTTTGCCATGCATTTTTCTAGAGAAAAACGTTTTATCAGATGAAGAATAATCTAAGGTTATGATTTGATATCGGAAAATCTCTAGTTGCTTATCTGCGAATGGCATGCTGGGAACAGATGCAGATATACAGAACGTACCATATCTCAAAGGGGGCTAGTTTACTCGTTATAACGTAAACGTTTAATATTTTGCTTTCAATTGATAAACATCTTGGTGATCGATCGCACTGATTAGTTGTAAACGCAAACATCTTCATATGCGGCAAAACGAAAAGAAAATAGCAAGAAAACATGAAAATATTATTATACATGTTGTTTTGATCCCCGTCCGTCATTAAACCATATGAAAACCACGGTACCAAAAGAACTCTGTTGAACCGAAATCTATGAGTAGGTCAGTGAAGCGTATATCCTCTTTGTATTGCCTATTTTTAATGAAGAATAGAAATTGGCATATAGATACCAATCTACATTTACCTGAAGACACTCAGCAACAGTCTTTATCTATTTATTATTTTTTTTATTATTATGTTTTTTTTTTATGTCTTTCCCCCTTTCTTCTTATTTTCTCTTTGAATTTATGTTTGCTTTTTTTTCTCTAATCATTTTCCTTATTTTTTTGTTCTATTCGTTTTCTTTCTTTTTTTAATTCTGTTCTCGGGTTTTATCGGGATCGATGTGTTGATCTACTGACATAATACATGTATAACGATACAACATGATATTTTCATCAGTGTTTGATGTCATGTCGTAATGGTAATTCTATATTTAACCACAGAGCTTCCCAGATTCCGTCCAAGATATAGATCACCATTGTTTTACATTTTATTTTTTACTTCTTTATATATACTTGTGATCAACATTACCATTTTGTAGTTTGATTTATAAATATAGTTCTTCACATTTTAATTACCCCCCTTAACACATGATAGATAAATTGAACAAGATTTATGCAAGACTTTCAAAATTTCACATCTTCCTTTAGATATGGTATACAAGTCTTTAATTCTAAATCACAAGCTCATCATTGCTTCTTTTCTTTTCTTTTGAATGATCATGTACATGTTATATATAAACCACATTGTATTTTTAATAGTTATTTAACGAACCGGGTGGTTCAAATTGAAAAATGGATGTGTTTAGACCCGACACGAGTGATCATTTAAATTGCATTAATTTGCTTCTTCTTGCTGCGATATATCATATATAAACTGTATTCGTACATAGTTCCACTCGCTCCGTGTATTTTCATGTAAATGTTACTCATATTTATATACAGCTAAGCAGTTGATCTGCATTTATTAGTCTTTTAAGATTAAAATCTGGTTGACACGAGTGATAAATGACAAAACAGCTGGGCTGTCGACATTTCAAATCTACGATGAAATAAAATATGCTAACTCACTACTTGTGTTTTGTGGTACTTTTGCACCAATGACAACATACGCTCTAAATGTGACGTTCATAAAATTGCCAAAAGTATAAAACAACTCGAATAGTTTTTTGCCACTATTGCATTATGAACGAATATTTGTATCACAATGTAAAACGCCTTAGAATCTGTGTAGTTTGTTCTTACGGTTTGGGGTACTTATTACGGTGTTTTGTTATTGTACAGTAGCAGCACCAAGGTCCAGTTGGTGTGATATTTGAATCTGCTGCCATATTCCATGTGCAGCTAGGAATTTCTAATATAGCAAGTAAAGCGTCAGGGTTCCGAGCGGTAGTCTACAAGGAACGTCCATTATACTACATGTAGGCAAAATAGAGATATAGGTTATCACAGACCCCTGGAAGAACCAGAGGGGGGGGGGCGGTTTCATATGCCATGGAGGAGTAAGCATCCCCTGTTGACCGGTCACATCCGCCGTGAGTCAGAGGGATCAGGTGCCATGGAGGAGTAAGCATTCCCTGCTGACTGGTGATACCCGCCGTGAGTCAGAGGGATCAGGTGCCATTGAGGAGTAAGCATTCCCTGCTGACTGGCGATACCCGCCTTGAGTCAGAGGGATCAGGTGCCATGGAGGAGTAAGCATCCCCTTCTGACTGGTCATACCCGCCGTGAGTCAGAGGGATCAGGTGCCATGGAGGAGTAAGCAACCCCTGTTGAGCGGTCACATCCGCCGTGATTAGATAAGATCATGAGCTTGTATAACTTGTAGCTATATGGGTGGTAACGATATTGCCGTAGTCACCATCGGTAAAAAGTCATGGTATTGTGTTACAAGTTGACATTGAATCAATATATCAAGTCATGACGTAACGTTATATGTGGACAATTATTTGGTGTTTGATTGCAGAATCGACCCTGCGTATGCCACCATCTGTTTGCGACAGGTAGACATTTATGGACCAGTTGTACGTACAAACATTCTGGAAAAGTTGTAACCAATGTGTGTTTTGGTTTGTAGTACTACGTTTTGGTCTTGTGTATTTTCATGTTAGGTCATGTTTTAGTAGCACATGCACACCTTTTGGTTCTGGTTTAACAGCACACGTACATGCATGCTTAAGATTTTCGACCAGAACACACCTGATATGTTTGTTTTACGTCACTCTTTGACTAATTTTGTGTACATCATTCCTCTGATATAGAATGTTCACTACATACAATGCCACATTGTCATCTAAACATGCTGATTTTATGTTCTGGGGCGAATTTTGCTACAGGTCTCGCACGTGGATGGAAACATAGGTCTGCGTAATAATGGTTATACTGCGTTTTATTTAATGTAACTAACATGTTTATTTGTAGATTTGGATTTATATCAAAGCATGCCTAGAACAGACGTAGATTTAATCGCAAATTTTACGTTTGTCTACGTCTACTTCTTTTAAGTTTATGAACTTCAGTAAATTTTGGCCTTGTTTCTCTAATCGAGAAGAGGTTATGTCTTATGCAACGTCCATACCACATAAAATAACAATGGTTGAAATAAACAACCAGGAACTTATCTTCTTCAGAGAACAATGAATGACGGTAGTTTGCAATCGAAAAGAAAGGGAAAGAGATCTGACAAAGACCTCTTCGGGCATGCGTAGCAAATTTATAAACTATCATAAATGATAATGTCTAAGTAAAGCAGCATGATTTTCAATGGCATTTCTTGATGTAGTTCTCAAAACCTTGAATAATCACGACAGTAAGTGTCAAAATGATATTATAGATAAAAAGTAGAGTAAAATACAAGTTTTATATCAAATATGCACCGAATTCTCTGGAATCTCGATGAAAGCCACATTGACATGCCACCTGTGCCATGCGGGATTTATGTCTAAGAGGGTGTGTGTGTGTATTCCACTCCTTCATGAAAGTCGTTTCATTCCATATTCTTTATCTTTCACATCATTTTGTTTTGGAAATCGCATTGAGATAGCATCAAAATTCATAAATTTAAAATCAAAATAAAGTTCTATTTAGTCTCGATGCTTTGACATGAGATATAGTGCCCTATGTCTGGCCCTACATGCAGTCTGTATCAGAATTTTGATCGCATTTATTCTAGAAAATAAAATGCAATGTTTTTAATATTTCAAGAGGCAGAAATTTGTAAAGTTATATAAAACATTGCAGTACTTCTTATCTGTGGTATCGCCCTTGATACAGTGGCGCGATAACAGGACTAGTGTTTTTAGATATTGATAAAATCTGATGGAAATTTGATAAGAAATATCTCGTGGTGGCAGACGAGTATTTTTATTTCTGGACATACAACGTCATTCCTTAAGTCTCCTGAGAATTGGTTCAAGATGAGAAAATGACTTTGCACTGATGTCAAACTGCACTGCACATGATAAGCAGTCATCATGAATGACGTAAGCAGAATGGGACCGAGTCTACATTTCTTGTGTGGCAGTGATAGATTATTGATATTTGAATTTTTGTTTTAAATTGACACGGTTGGAAGAAATCTACACCAGGAGATGCGCATATGAACATGCATATATTGTATTTATATATCCCTAAATGACATACATTTTAACACATAGATGGGAGGGGAAAAACGAATAATCATGGGGTGACATGGGAAGCGATTAAATGAGAAATGTCCGTTGTCAAAACGTCCTATCGGCGTATTTGCCAAATTGTAACTCGGGAAGTATTCTATCTTGTGATGGCATTTGAATCGTCCATACAAGTTTGAGAAATAATAGTGTAATATTATCATTATCTTGGAGGTTAAGATAGTGGGCATGGATAGATCGATTATTCAGTAATAAACGCCACACTATCATCATTTTATGGTAAAATTTTGATATGTACAACGTCCACCATAGGCAATGATTCTGGATGTGTGACCAGTGAGGTTTCTATTTCCTATGTCCAAAAATTTAGTGAATAAAATACATGTAAACAAAACAAAGCAAACAAACAAACAAAAAAAGGGGGGTGTTCATGATAAAAGTTTGGAACCTCCTATTTGACAAAATTTGGGGGAGGAGTCTGGTTCCATGCAGCCACCACCCCCCCCCCCCCCCCCCCCTTTTCTCTTCCCTTACCAAAAACGCAGTCAATTATTATAGTTCAAACAATATTTTATTGAGATTTCTATTTTCTTTGAGACAATGGTTTGAATGCCAACGTGTACCATAGCATAATATCTCGGTTCTCACTGCCATATACGATTGACAGAACACAGAAAACGACCCCTGTAGGATTCGAACCCTGTACCTAAGTGATGCACAGGAAGCACCGGTAAGGATATATACGAGCAAATGTTGTGAAAGGCAAGGTCTGCTGGTTTCATGATGTTTTGATTATTCTGTAGACAACTACTGTTTTACTTTCGTGATTTTGTTGATAATATCTAAGTATCTTGCGGTACACCTTGCATATAGGAAGGTAATTCTGATAAAATGTGCTACCATGCTCAGATAAGATGTATTATTATGTAGTTAAATATTATATGAAATATAATACTAATAATAATCATTATTAGTATGATTATGTTATTATTATTAGTAGTATGTTATTATTACTATTATTATTATTATTATTATTATTATTATTGTTATAATTATTATTATTATTATTATTATTATTATTAAAATTATTATTATTATTATTATTATTATTATTATTATTATTATTATTATTATTATTAAAATTATTATCATTATTATCATTATCATTATTATTATTATTATTACTATTATTTATTATGATTATTTTATCATCATCATCATCATCATCATCATCATCATCATCATCATCATTATTTATCAAATGAACAAAATAGAATATTGAACATTCCCTTTCGTTCATTTGATATGCAAATTTGTTCCTGGTATAATCATGACAAGAAGAAATAGAGACTGAAACTTTGTGTGCTCACATTTGATTGATAAATGTTTCAAATTCTCTTTGATATTGGTGAAATAAATAAATTCAGCTACCAAACCACGTTAACCATGTTTCGGAATACCAGCAGTTTGTTTTAAATGAAAGATTGGATCAGATATAGATGGTGATCTACGTTGCCACCACATTATCTGCAATGTCTGCCACCACAATTCTTTCCAGTACACTTTGAAGCAGGATCAATTTTGAAAAGTTCATAAAACCACCCCTGGTTTGTATGTCAACGAGGTGGTAGAATTTGTGTGATTAAGTCTGAAGTCGAGGATGTCGAGCGAAACAACTTGGTGGAAGTGTGGGGTGTTGATCACAGCGACCTCACGCGGGCACTTCATATCATGATTATCGCCCTTGATACGAAACGTCTGATTTATAACGCCATATGCGCGTGCTTCTAGTTAGACATGGGAGAGGCACGTGCGACAAGTTTTATGAATGTTATAAGAACATCTAGAAAATGATGTGAAATGTATCCCGGTCTTGCTTATATTGAATGCATACAGAACATTCTGGCTTTAATCTGATTTAGATATAAAATGGTTCTAATTTCAAATAGATGTATCGTATTCTGTTCTTCTGAAGTTTGTGAGTAGTTGTCATTCTAATGGGTTTTAGTAATATTCTAACTGTACAGTGGTCATGTAACAAGATTCATTGCTTCATACATTGTCCTGTTGACGACTTTGTAATGGTTTCAAAACATTCTCGAACACAAGTAATTGTTTTCTTGACATATCTAGTCTAGTTGGTCGGAAGGGCCAAAATGGTGTTTTGTTGCACAAAGACGTAGGATAGGGGGGGAGGACACGTGCCTCCCTTTCAAAAATAGGGGACCACAAGTGCCCCCCCCCCCCCCCCAAACGTTTTGACGTAACTGAATTGGCCTACTATTATAGTATACACGAAAACGTGTTCAAGGCCGTGTTTTTATTTATCTTTTTTTGGGGGGGGTTCTTTGTTTGTTTCTTTCTTTCTTTTTTTTCTTCTTCTTCTTGTTTTCAATATTCTGATCATTTTTTTCTTTTCTTTTTCTTTTTCTTTTCTTCACAATATTCTGAAAAGTTGTGCCCACCACTTTTCTTTACCCAGCTACGCCACTGTTGCATTTTCTGAAGAAATAAACCCTGTGCCCATAAAAGCACGTGCATGGAGAAAATACAAACACATACCATATTTAAGGAAGTTTGTAGTTGTTTTGTACTATGTACACGAGTAAACGACACAATATTCAAATTTTTTAATACAATAGTAAAGTCGTACTCATCGCTAATGGGAAGTATCTGTATCTTCTGATTTCTATACAGTTTGAATATGCGATTACATTTATGAAATGGATGCTGGATTAGAAATCATTACATGTAATAAAACATATAAAATAGCTTTAGGTAGATCTACTTTTGTGTGTCTTTTTATAACTTTTGATACTTATCAAGAGTCATCACATAGCCATGTGATCACTTTTGATAAATATCACCAGTTATAAAAAGACATGTGTAATAAAAACCTCCAGTCGATCAGAAATAATTGATTTTCCCATAGCAAGTTACGCAATGATCAAAAATGAATGATTTATTCATTCATATTATACAAAAATTTATATCTTGGATTACCTGTATGTATAACCATCTATTTTGTGTTTTTGTTTTTACAACATTATAGGAAGGATGCCACGAACTTAAATCGATGCCGCAGGAAGGCTGTCAGAGGAAATTCGCAGATAAGAAAAAAACATCCCACTGAGAAAAGAATAATCGCATTCATCTCTTTCACATAAAACTTGTATACATGTCTCCGATGACGTTGAAATATAACGATGCTTTGGTCAGAAAAGCAAATATTTTTACAATCTTTCATTTCTATTTGATTGATACCAGAACTTCTTTCTATTACGCAAAGAATACCCAATGATGTAACGTGATACAGCGTCAGAAGTCATTCCTCGTTGTATTGCGCACCGTTTTTATAACGTAGTGCGGCGCATGCGGATCGGGTACCATGTTTTATATCAGTAATATCGATGTTATCTGCGACTTATCTTTACGATGATGCGGCTCCACATCTCGCTGATAACCTTTGATTTATTTGCATATGGTTTTAACTTGAATAATGACATCAAATTTTAGATAAATCTTTATCACTCGACACCTTGCGGAAAGACTTTAGTTTTTAACTGCACATGCGAGAAACAGCTTGAATCGAGCGATATAGGTCACGTAGAATGTATGTACATAAAATTGCGATAATTATGCGATTTATACAGTTTGTTTTTATGCGATTGAATTTGTCACGATATTTTCAGGGTACTGATTTTTATATACTTATATATATTTATATACTTATATATATTTATATACTTATATATATTTATATACTTATACATATCTATATACTTATATATATTTATACTAGAGAGTAATGTACTTCACTATTACATATCTTTATCAATAAAAGTATTCTATGTTTTAGATCTTTAAAAATTACATTATCAAAAACTGAAGAAAAACCCAAAATAATAGTTATATAATATTAATGCACCAGATGCTGATTTCGACAAATTATGTCTCTACAGAGACGCTCAAAACACCCTTTGTTAGAGGAAACTTATAATGAAAATGCCCCTCCCAACTCCCCGGTGAAAAAGTGAAAAAAAATCCTTGTATAGACAGAGCTGTGCAAAGCAAAAATCATAGAAATTAAATTCAATAATGATTGTCAGTATCAGTTTGTTCCCATGCCTCTCTGTTACGCAAAAAGGTCAACATCTTAATGATTAAGTTGTACATCAGAACTGATAACATATTTTAAATATTTCAAGCATATAAACAACATGTATTCGAGGAAAACACAAATATTGAAAGCCGGAGAATTTGGTTTAGCGCGCTTTAACGATCCCCTTATCTCGATTATATTTTGTTGTATTTATATACAGCACCAGTCGTCAGCTGTTAAACCATCAGTGTTCCAAGCTTTCGGACATCGTCAAAAGATCTTCTCGCTCTTGATAAAAACGTCTTTATCTTAGATGCCGACGAAATAGACAAATTGTCGTCTGCCTGGCTTGATGCAGAGATAGCGCGCGAAATAGAATCCTTTGGTATATATGGGAGGGTAGACTTTCGAGACTCGGTACTTTGTTCCCCCACGTAATGTGTGGTAATATGTTTATTTAGGCTGATAAGACGATGAAATTCTAGCGTTATTAACTATGCGAGCATCCATTTAATCAAGAACAAGCGGAAATACCGTGTAAACTATTAAATTTACCGATTCTGCCAAATTTCTTATTCCATTGATGCGGCATCGTCTCACCATATATTTCTTTTCGTTCTCTTTGTTTTCACGAGTAAAAAGTGGTTTGAAGTGAATTGAAGTTCAAATGACCCCTTGTCTTCTGAAAGGTATTCATAAACATTTCGTTGTTTTCCTAGAATTTTACGGATGCACATGAAGAACGTGCCCGTTAAATTGAAATCCACCTCTTCAATGGTAACAATTTTGCTTCATTATATTAGCATTGGTTTTGAAATTTTTTCATCCCGAAAAGGAAAAAGAAACAAAAAGGCTTTCCATATGTATTTTAAAATCCGCCCTCTGTGACTTGGTATGGAAAAAGTCTTTTCTAATTTTGTCATCCGCAAACATTGATAAAAATTAGAAAAGCACTAAATGCGCATTAGGGTAATCGGATACTGATAACATTGGTGATAATACTATCTTTTAAACATTTTCTCCATAGCTAAATGGAATACCTTTTGACAGCTTCTGATGAAGCGAAATATCTTTTCTCCAAAAACCGGAAGTTGTATTTGATACTGTTTATTTACTGGTAACATACTGGAGCCATCCGCGTTTTAATTTGTTTCTTGTTAAGAATTTAAAAAAATCATATATCTGGGCAGTATTGTCTTTGTGCAACGTGAGCGCTCAGATCTTAAAAACCGTTGACGATTTTTCATGCTACGGTCAACAGTGATTTTGAAACTTGACCCGATTGTCCTTGACAACATTCAAGACGTACAACTTTGACGAGCATGAGTACGTATTGTTTTTTAACTTTGCCTAACTGCTTTCGGGATTAGGGAAACCAGATGTGATTTTGCAATTTAACATGTTCAAGGTGAAAGGACTTAAAGAGAGACGATTATATGAAAATCAGTGTTATTTCCCCTATTGTCGGATACAAGCGCCGTAACATTGTGACATTCACTATGCATAACAACCGACAACAACCACAATAATATTCACAACAGCAACAGCAATAATAATACCATCATCATCAACAAGGTAAAACAATCACAATAGCAACAGTAAACTTTAATATCAACAACGACCACAATAATACCAAACAACATTAATATCAATATAAACGACCATAATAATATCAACAACAAGAACAACCACAATGTCATCATCATCATCATCATCATCATCATCGTCATCATCATCATCATCATAATCATCATCATCGTCGTCGTCGTCATCATCATCAGCAGCAGCATCATCATCATCAACAACAACAACAACAATATCATCCGCATTAAGATCAATAGCAACCACAAAAATACCAACAACAATAACATCAACAACAACAACAACAGCTTCAATTACAACAACAGCAACCTCAATAATAACTAAAGCATCAACAACGGCAACCACACTAGTAACAATTTTTGAAATTAATGGTTTTATTCACTCTTGATTAATATGTCTAAGAAAAACTGACCGGAAATGAAAAACTAAAGTTTTTGTTTTCCTCTTGATGCCCTTTTTATGCACGTACCATGATTGTGAATTTCTAAGAACAAACCTTCGGGGTCGACGGGAAAATGAAGATATGTCAATCATGGTTAATTTGCCCCATAAATATGAAAATGATGAATGACTGTGTGTGGAGATCTTTTGTCAAGGGGTTATCTGAATTTCCGTCAATGTTAGCAGAAATGATACATTTCTTTATTATTGTGTGAAGTGTGCTCCATGCAGTTTTGTTTTCGGAATTTTTATTCTAAACATCCTTTACGATTATTTGTAAGCGCAGAACGCTTTATGTAAATTAAAAATCTTATATATATACATGTATACATTAATAAACAGCCCTCCACATTTTTTTCAGCGGTAGTTCTTTTTTATGTAAGTTTATAAATAATTTAATATTTTCTTAAATTATACCACAGCGTGACGTAAAACAAAAGCAAAAAGCAAATAAACTCATAACAAATTCAGTGTCTCTTTTAAATTTTGAAGATACCGTATTTCCACAGTACAAGGGTGTGGACAATTTTTAAATTTATATGTGTATTACAAAAAGTCTAAAAATAAATCGCCCAGCTCTCTGCACATCACTTACAACTTGGCTATCGTACGTCATAAACATGCACTTCGATTTTAGCTTGTATTGATAAATACGTGTGTACACATAATTATCACTAATTTCTAGGTGTGAATGGCGCAGCTCACGTGTACAGTTGTGGATGTTTTCTAAGTTCGTGTCGTGTTACACTTAGTACATGAGTTGATAACTTCACATATGTTTAATGTTGATACTTTTATAGATAAAGATCTATATAATATACCTGCATTAGTATAGGTGTCAACAACATTACTAGTGTATATTTCTTTATTCACACCATTTGATTGAGGTTCGCAGGTTTGCTACTTTAAATGGCCGTACTAAGTCGGCATCATAACTGCAGCACAATTCAATACATTTGGAATGTCGTTTTCTGTATTTATTTGACTATTATCATGATTTATATATGTGCATGTACTTGGTGATTTGTGTCATACAGCTTGGTCAGATGCCTTCTGTCTTATCTTGGAATGAAGCGACCCTCGGATTTATATAAGAATTACACTGCCGAAAGCAACTACTGAGTAAACGGTGTGGGTCTCAGGGAATATATATATCAATTATTCTTCTTATTTCCATTACGAAGTGTACTCAAAAGTAAAGCTTTATACATCAAAGTTTTCATAGACTTTTGTAGTATTCTGGGAATAAGAAAAGTTGATTAAAGTTGATTTCGTAAACTTATTATCAGTTGATAGTTACGTTTGATTAATATTTATAAATATTAATTGTATTAAAACAGAAGATTTTCATATCTTCTACAGACGAAATAAAAAAAAAATGATGGTGCAGTATTTTTCACTACATCTTGGGTTCTTGAAATAATTTGCATTGTGTATCATTTGTTTTTGGATATGAATACTTTTAACACAAAGGTGAAATCGTATGCCATGCGGGAGTAAGCATCGCCTGTCAACCGGTAACACCCGCCATAGGAGGAAAGATTGTTGTGTCAAAACCAACATTCTCTTCGAAAATGTTTAACGCACCATACATATAAAACAGTCAAGAGTTAAAATATCTAATTCCGTAACATGATAGAATGAAGTCCAATGAAAGCAGATTAGAAAAAAAAAAACAACAACAACAACGACAACAACAACCAAAAAACAGACTATCATAACAAAATTCGACTTAACTATAATAATAGTTTCGACTTGGGACGGTCAACTTATATACAAATATTTGATATGTAAATAGAATTACGAACTGTACCTCTATCGATATTTTTTGTGGTTAAATTTTCTTCTAACGATGTTTCATTGACCATTATGGCTTTAGACTTTTATACAATAGAACGAACGTTTTCCTTATTAGACTTGTATACAAAATATACTAGTAGGTTTATAGTATTAAATTGCTTGAAATAAATGTTTGATATAGTAAGGCCTGTATGCAAAATAAAGTTAAATGTGATAATATACATGTATGCAACGGTACTGTGGTGCACCAGGACTTGCATACATTGGTATTGTTTTCGTGATATGGAATGATACGTCATTATCATGGCTCTCTCTCTCTCTCTCTCTCTCTCCACTCTCTCTCATGTTTTATGGATGTGACACTTTCTACGCATTACGTTTGTACTATCTGTATGTTTCAGATATACATGGGGTCTACACACTACGTTTTTTACTTCCGGTTCATACTTGCAAAGATACAATATTTATACAATAACTATCTGCATGTTTCAGGTAGTCATGGTGTCTCCGCACTCCGTTGTTCTACTTTCGATTCATTCTTGCATTATTGCAATATGTTTGTATTATCTGTAAATTACAGATATCCATGGTATCTCCGCACTCCGTTGTTCTACTTTCAATTCATTCTTGCATTATTGCAATATGTTTGTACTATCCGTAAATTACAGATATTCATGGTGTCTCCGCACTGCGTTGTTCTACTTTCGGTTCATTCTTGCATTATTGCAATATGTTTGTACTATCTGTAAATTACAGATATCCATGGTCTCTACGCACTGCGTTGTTCTACTTTCGATTTATTCTTGCATTATTGCAATATGTTTGTACTATCTGTAAATTACAGATATTCATGGTGTCTCCGCACTCCGTTGTTCTACTTTCGATTTATTCTTGCATTATTGCAATATGTTTGTACTATCTGTAAATTACAGATATTCATGGTGTCTCCGCACTCCGTTGTTCTACTTTCGATTCATTCCTGCATTATTGCAATATGTTTGTACTATCTGTAAATTACAGATATTCATGGTGTCTCCGCACTGCGTTGTTCTACTTTCGATTCATTCTTGCATTATTGCAAAATGTTTGTATTATCTGTATGTGTCAGGTATTCAAGGTAGATGTGGCTAGCCAAACAGGAGACGCTTGATTTTTTCCGAGAACTATGAATTTCCACCATGGTACTGTGTTGTGAGCGCCACTTTGACATCGCAGCAAGATCCATAAATGTCCACCGTGATACTACGTTGTTAGCGCCACATTGACTTAGCAACTGGGTCCAAAATGTCCACCGTGGTACTTTGTTGTCTGCGCCACATTGTCATAGCACCAGGGTTCATAAATGTCATCAATGCTACCGTCACATAATAATAAAGGAATATTAAGTGTTACCATCTTGTTACATACGACTTACATGCAAAGTCTATGTGATGTTACATCATTGAAGATAAACCCTGAAGCGTTCCGAAAGTGATCTGAGTTATGAAAATCGGTGTTTATCATAGATTGCCATGCAATGTAGCTGAATTATTATATGACCATAATAGGCATATCAGTCACTGCTGAATTATTGAAAAACTTATGAATATTTGACCTATCCTTCTCTGAATTTTATATGACCGCAAATCTGGAAAAAAAAAGAGATTTGAAAATATTGGATTCTGGGTAGAAAGCGACGATAAATCCCGAGATTTATTTCCCAACAAATATGGTGCAAACTGAGTCATCTGGCCAATTCTTCTTTCAGAATAACTAAATACCTGATTGCCATGGAATTGCGAATTTTAAACAACAATTTTGATATTTTGTAAGATAACAAAACTAGTGGCAATATTTAGACATTAATATGTTCGGTACATAAGGTAATTTCAAATGGATATTGAAATTCGTGCCTTCAAATCTATTATTAATCGTCTCTTCAATCACTAGCAAAAGTTAATTTATTGTAAAACGAAGGTTAACGGACTTTATAAAGGTATTACATAATGTATTGATAGGGACTACTCAACAACTAAGTCAGACAGGACAGTGTCGTGCCACAATGATGTATTCACAAAACGTGGTCTAATTCTTAAAATTACCTAATCTGCTATCGCACAAGGTCACTTTTTATTCAGCAAAGAAAAATCTTCCATGTTCATTATATGAAACATTCATATATAATTAGAATAAATTTCGATGTTTAAATATCTGGACTTTTGAAACGGTAACATTCCGACATATGGCTGCTTAGATATTTGATTGACAGGGTATAGAAGAAAGACGTCATTTTTTATTCAATCATGACAAGTTTTCAAAGTAGCGATAATGACTGCATTGAACAACATAGACGTTTGTGTAATCTACAGATACCATCTGGATACAAGATTTTTCACGTTTACAAGAAGTGTTAAATCAAGCTTAAATCTGCCGATGATCTTACTGATATTAACATGTTCGTTTACTGGTGTGTTTTCATTTTTGTTCTGCCTTTAAAAAACCAAAACAAAACAAAACAAAAACAGCAACAAAAAACAAACCAAGAAAATAATTATAATAAAAAAAACAAAACAAACAAAAACACAAAATAAAATTAAAACACCCCCCTAAAAACAAAAACAAACTCGAAAGAAAAAAGAAAAACAAACAAGGCAACAACAAAAGAAAAAACAAAATAAAAAAAAGAACAAAAAACAAAAACAAAACACACACACACAAAACAAAACCAAAAAAAAAAAAAAACAAAACAAACCAAACAAACAAACCAACAACAACAACAACAAAACAAATCTTACTAGTAAAAATATTATTAATTTTCTCCAACTTTTCAAAAGCAACTCAGATGTGGATTTCAGGATACATTTTACGTTAAGAATGTCATCACATCTTGTTCGGTTTTAACTCTGCTGCCACCCTGTCTAGCATGAAAATTGTCAAAGCTCTTCTTCTTTATATATGATCGCCTTCAATATCTCAATGAAGTAGTGGGTGTCAGTGAGATATATTGTACGTTTTACACGAGATAAAATAGACCAGAAATACTTCAAGATTACACGCTATTTACGCTAGAAGATAAAGAAAAGTGTGGATCTAACATACAGGATGATTTTGAAGCCGTCTTGAATCTCTTGGAATATTTTGATATGACAAGATTGTTTTAGTCCTTGCTTATTTTTCATCCACAATCTCCATAGTTTTACATAACATGCCAAACAGTGAAAAGAAACACGTCATAGAGTCTGTCAGTTCCCCGTCAGAAAACACTCTGTAAAAATGCTAGACAGAAACATATCATATTTTCAAAGAGAAATATTGAAAATTCCAATATAAACAACAAAATTCCAAAAAGCCTATCGCGAATATATCTAAAACGAATTTCTCGTATGTAATTTCACAGATATAAATAACATACATGTAGATGTTTATCATATTAAAGGAAATTAGTATAATATCGGAATAGAACTTATATACATACATATATATTATAATTATTTTTCTTATCTATCATACAGTCTGTAGCTTTTACATTGTACTTACAGAAAGGGGAATCTAAGTTCTTAATACTGATACTTTGTGACAAAGAAATCGAAACGCATATTGTATTGTTTACTGGTAAAAGGTATGGAGAGAAAACAGGAAGAACAATGGGGAGAAGATATCTTCATATTCAACTATGAACGCGATTTTTTCAGTGATGGCTATCTAGATATGAACCATTAATTATCCCTGTCTTCTCGCCATGACAGGCTTATGGGCTCTGACAACACTTAGAAAGTAGTTACTCCGAATTGACGGACACTTTTGGCCAGTTTGCTATAAGATTGCATACTGATAAAACGGCTTTCAATTTCTGTAGATAAGCTGAACAGGGGCCAAATCTCTTTTTGATTCTTGATTTTCTAGTCAGAGAAAAAAGGACTCTTCTCTTGGGAAAACCTTCATTATTCTGCTGATAACCTGGTCGGGATGGAAATGAAAACTACTTTCTCTTATACATTCCTTAAAGGCAGACGTTTGCGTTCTTAATGAAGCAGACGACAAGAATTGAGAGAGGATCTTACGATAAATGACTGTAGAGCGCGACTTTCGGGTTTGGTCATTTTCTCTGATCCTATGGAATCGTTCGGACATTTATTCATATCTAAGAATTTGATAGTTATTTAGGATCTATTGACGTCTGCGTATCGTCTGTATCATTGTATGAGCAGACGATAGGGATTACAGTACCTCGCTAGTAACTTCCATCAGTTCCCAAATCCATGAATAAACACCCAATAAAATAACCTAAATTGTCATATCGCCGCTATTAAACACGGTAAATAGCCACCTTTTGAACTCTTGCAGTAAGATCACTTAATTTAACAGCTCTTTAAGGCAACACAGGCAGGAAATTTATTTGCCTTTTGACAAAAGCATTTATTAGATATCAAGAGACGTCTTTCAATTCCTCCAAGATGTTTTCATTCAGTGAAGAAATTGTGGTTAATATTGCTACTTAAAGAATTAAAAGATAGGTGATAAATTTGACGTTTTGTTTAATCAAGACGAATCCGTGCTGATATCAGACGACAAGTCGCGTGCAGATCACGTGTGCAGAAATTCTACCAAAGAGTTAAACCATCACAACTTCCGCTGCAGAGGGTAGCGCAAATGATCTGTATGAACGTGTTCAATATGGATTTCATAGAAAATGAATGTAAATGGCGGTCTGTCGTTTGCTCTTGACACATCTGTAAACTTCCAAATTACGCATCATAATTTATTGTGAGTGATGTTCTCCATTTCTAAATTTCTAAACTTCATCTAAAATCTTAAAGATCGAGAAAGACAAATTTTCATATTCTATTATGAAATTTCTGGGAAAAAAATTCAAATTTCAATAGAGAAATAAAAGTAGTCAATTCTCCGCATGAAATCTAAACGTTTATGAAAACTACCCATCACTTTTGCTTTGAAAACAATGCATATAAACTTGAGAATAATTTTGAATTTGAAATTAATGAATTTCAATATTTTTATCGGTAAGATAAAGTTAATTTCGTATATGATAAAGTGTCCACCTTCTTCAGAGATACCAGTGGATATGAAGACATTTGTCATTTCAGTTTGGATCCAAGGAAAATATGACCCCTAATAACCACTAGTGTGTGACATTTTCATGTCTTCATCGCAAAATCTAATTACAGTGAATCTTCGATTTTGGATCAGTTTGGTGCAAATCGAATTTTTCTGGAGATATGGCCTCTGGTAGTAGAGATAAAGCTGATCGATTGCTTTTTAATAAGCTTTTCCAATGGAGAGAATTAATGTTTTGAGGAGTAAAGATCTTGTTACGGACTGATAAGAAAATTACAACGGCACTCGCTTTATTTTACTTCTTTCCAAGGAGATCACTACAATGGTTATATTTTCAAAACGGTGCCAATGATAAAGGGTGGCAAATATCATGCATGGCTATAACTACTATGCTAATTTGAGGTAGAATTCAATGTGCCATGATGATGGATTTAAAGCGAGTGTTCGAATTGGTATTTAACTGTGAGAAATATTAAATGTAACTCTATCTAATCCAATTTATTCCTCCAATAAGTAAAAAATTCCCGAATAATTCTTTCAGTATTTTCGATAAATAAGTCAGATACCTCACACAATATAAGATTTAATCTGATTTTTGATAATTATGATATACCCGTTTACAGACAATAAGCTACACTACTAGTAATATTACAATAATATCTGGCATATATAGTCTATAACTGTAAAGTTGTAACGATTGATTACCAACTAGGACAAAAGTTGTTTTTCTAACGACAGAAAAATCCAATAAAGTATTTCAAAGTTTCTGTATACTTCGTAATAAAACAAAACGTAACAAAACGTAAATAAGACGTTAAAATTGTAATATGTAGATAACAATCACATGATATAAAGACTATTGAGTAGAATCATTATATATATATATATATATATATATATATATATATATATATATATATATATATATATATATATATATATATATATATATATATATATATATATATATATATATATATATATATATATATATATATATATATATAAGCCGGCGTGGCCTAGTGGTATCGCGTCGGACTTCTGATCGGGAGACCGGGGTTCGAGTCCCGCTCTGGCCATGCCGGTGTTCTGTCTTTCGAATGAGACAGTAAAAACCGAGGCCCCGTGTCGTGGTATGCATGGCACGTTAAAGATCCCTCACTGCTTCGGGTGGGTCCGTTGCAAAGGTCAAAATTTGTATGCCCCGCATCAGGCAGATGCCGTCACGATATACGTGAAATATTCGTGGTGTGACGTAAAACAAAAATCAATCAATCAATCAAACATATATTCCTTTTATCAATTATTATTATTATCTTTATTTATTCATTATTTATTTATTTATCTTTATTCATTTATCATTTTTAACACGTGTAAAAACACTTAGCGAGACATTTGATGCATGATAAAACAAAATCTCAAATAATTTTCATCTAAAACGTTGATCCTGAAAGTTGTGTGTAGTAATATCGTCTGATCCTTGGTGAGGAGTAATCAAGATATACAACTTCAAAAACATATCGCATGAAGAATGAACTCGTTTCAGGTGCCATATCTCCACGACATTTTAATGCAAACATGGTTATTTGTGCATCAGAAATAAATTATAAATAGTCAAATTATCTTCTTTAACATAACCGTCTTATTGCTCTTCAAACTCTAAACAGGAGGGAACTATTGAATTCAATTGTTTATCCGCTAAAAGGATTAAGGTTTTTTCCTTTGTATGTTTGTCCGTGGGTCTGTCCATGAGTCTGTCGGTCGGTGGGTCTGTTTTTTAAACCTTCAAATAGTTCATTCAGGTACAGCCTTCCGCAGACTCAAACTTGAAAATATGTTCAATTTAACAGAAATGTTGCACTCGATTGACTTTGAATTTTGTAAAGAAAAATATTAATAATATGAAAAAAATAAATAAATGATCTAACAAACATTTCCTTGCAAAGTTAAGTAATTTGATTCGCATGTAGTCCATTGAGTTATATACTGGTATGAGACAATGACAATATTGTTTGTTGGATTCTACCAATTTAAATTGATTGATTGTTTGATTGATTGCTGTTTTATGCCACTCCACGATTACTTCACGTATATAGTGACATCATCTGCCTGATCCATTGCACAGAAATTTAGACCTTTACAACAGACCCACCCGAAGCAGTGAGGGATCTTTTACGTGACACGGGACCTCGGTTCATACTATCTCATCCGAAAGACAGGACACCGGTGTGTCCACGGCGGGAGTCAAACCCAGGACCTTTCGATCAGAAACCGGGCACCTCATCCACTGGGTTACACCGGCTTTCCTCCTAATTTAAAAGACTGTCATAGTTTTTATATTATTTAAAAGCTGTACACATTTTATTTTCCAGAGGTAAATTCAAATCAGATTACTTTCTCTGATTAATAACATTCTGTCAGCTTCCAGCTCACATTTCGTGATTATCTGTCAATTAAGACTTTCATCGAGATCGATCTATTATTACAGTTTACCATTGTAATAGTATCCATGTTGGAAATTGTATCCCCTTGGCTCGTCTACTTTTATCAGAAGTGCACATGTAACGACTTTCCTTATCATATGCTTTTACTTTTTATTAAACGTGCACACGTATATTGCTTCTACTGACCGTCACAAGTCGGCGCCTGTAATGTTATCAAATATTATTTTGTGTACGTACTCTTCCTTTTGCTAAGTCCTAGCTGAATTTTGTTACTCTTTTCCCTTCTGATTTTTAGTAATGTTCATAGTTTAATTGTTAGTTTTTTGTTTTGTTTTTATTTATACTTTTTTGTATTTGTTTTTAGGGGTGGGGGAAGGGGGTCTGTTAGCCATTTTATACATACATTCAAATCATAAAAAAATACAAAATTCTCTAAGAATTTGTATTGGTAATATCAGATAAAACATTGAAAAACTCTTGCAAACAAAACTGGCACTGAAGAGAGAAATATACGACTGAAAAGTAAGCGAGAATGTATTTGAATTTGGATAAGCAACTACTGCTGAAAAAAATTTGAAATATGATCTTTAAGTCATGATTTAGCTTTAACATAAAGAAAAAAGTTAATCATGACGATATACGCTCATAACATTTTATTTTCTATCTCCTCCCTTTCACCGGTAGAAATATTGAAAACTAAAACATGACGTTAAAATAAAATTGTTAAATTTATTTTTGTTTTTAAACTTCCTATTTCGATAGATTTTAACAAAATTGAAACAAGTTTCTGAAACATGAATTAACAGATCTGTGTCTTGATTCAACATCAACTTGCATACGTACAAATCTTTTATTCATATTATGGCCTGAATTTTTTTCGTAGATGACATTAACGAAGTGCATATGCGAGTGTTTATGGTTTTAACACAGAATCTTTTATCGAAATTTTCAAATACAAGATAGAATCGCATTACTACGATTTAAGTTCCTCATAACTGCAAAGTTTGAGAAAACGCATCATTGTAGATGCTTTGAAGTTTTAGTATATTAAATATCAAATTATGTGTTTTGTTTGAAGTCTTTCCCAACGGATCTTCTTTGGGCAATTTGTGAGTAGATATCACTCTTAAGTTAGCATTTCTAGCCATTTGAACTTTGATGAAGTAATATACGGAAGATGTAATCAAATGATATTGGTTTCATCTCTAGTATTTAGGTATCAATTTGGCTGAAAACAAGAGCAGATAATAATCTACATCACATAAACGCTTCTATCAAACTAATTAAATGAGCCGTATCAAGAGTAGATGTGATATAGATTTTACACCTGCTCAAAATGGCGGATTTTACAAGATGTTTTCCTCAATGAATTCTTTTCACAAGAATCATCTATATGCATCACCTACCTTGTTCAAGGAGCGTCTTGTGAAAAATAGCAGCAGCAGCAGCAACAGAAAATTCCGGATTCCCTTATAATCCAGATACAGCTTTATGACTATATAAATATAGTGTTCAATAATTTTGAAGATTTGCCGGAAGTTATAGTAAATGTTTCTTGTTTTGTACATGTGTAGTCCCAAAGCTATGTAGTAAATGTATGAGAAGTATGGCAAGAAAGGTTTAAATAGTGTTGGGAATTTTGATGCAAATGTCATTTATGTATCTTAATTTTCAGATATCTCTACTTCCAGAAACAAAGATAAAACCACGGAAGAGAATTGAACGCTAAGATTAGCGCCTTTCTGACAGAAGTTTGAAATTTTTCCTGATAAAAGGATCAAGCCTTGCAGTGGCAAAGATTTCCGCGTTTATGATTGGTTTCCCTGTCCCGATCCGATTTATCAAAGATTGGCTCTGTCGTTTTGTAACGAAAAAGAAAATGGAAATCACGGGAGAAATGATTCATAGCTGAAGTTTGACCTTATTTGATATGAATAACACTAGATCAATAAGCGCTCTGAATGAATTTACTTTTATTTTGGTATACGGTGTCTATGACACGGACTGGTAAACTCTCATCTTGTCACGTGACATCATATATTGCGTCATAGTCCAAAGCGTCCTTCAAATGGAAGCAGTGAACAGAAATCAGACGGAAGAAAATGATCTTGGGGATTTTTTTAAATTGCAATCATTTTGAAAATACAAACATTGTAATTATTTGTGTAGGGGTTCTAACACCATGTCAACGTCAAGGTCAATGTCAAAATGCGTCAGAGCAGTACAAGTATTAACTAAGCAAGTTCCATCAACTTCATAGTGGCGACACCTGTCGTAGAGGGTGTGTTCACAAAATATGTATAATGACGTTACTATCGGAGAACACCTCATTATCTATATCGTGAATCCACTGGCCGTGCAATAGCTACCGAGTTCTGTCGGTAGTAAAAGTAAACATTTAAGATTCATCAAATACATAGTGACGACACTAGTCATATAGCAGCGACACTAGACGTTCAAATCTCAAGAACTACAAAGCGAGACTTGCTTTCAAACTTCATCAACTATGTAGTAACAACACTAGCTGTTTTAACTTCGTTAACTATATAGTGACGACACTAGCCGTTCCAGCTTCATTAACTAAAAAGATGCGACACTTCCTGCTCAAGCTCCGTACTGCATAGTGTACATAGTGGCGACACTGGCTATTCCAGCTTCATCAACTAAAAAGATGCGACACTACCTGCTAAAGTTCCTTACCACATAGTGCACATAGTGGCGACACTATCCATTCCAGCTTCATCAACTAAAGAGATTCGACACTACCTGCTCAAGCTTTGTACTGCATAGTGGCGAGACTAGTGATATGGCGGTACCTCTAGCCGTGAAAGCTTTATCAACAATAAAGTGAGGACATATGAGGCTCTATGTTAACCTAACAGCAGCAACACTAACCATTCAAGCTTCGTCAATTATATATAGCGGCGACATCAATAATTCAAGCTCCATCAACTACATAGTGGCAGCATCAGTCGTTCAAGCTCCATCAATTATATATAGCGGCGACATCAATAATTCAAGCTCCATCAACTACATAGTGGCAGCATCAGTCGTTCAAGCTCCATCAATTATATATATCGGCGACATCAATAATTCAAGCTCCATCAACTACATAGTGGCAGCATCAGTCGTTCAAGCTCCATCAACTACATAGTGGCGACATTAGTCGTTCAAGCTCCATCAACTACGTAATGGCAACATTAGTCGTTCAAGCTCCATCAACTACATAGTGGCGGCATTAGTCGTTCAAGCTCCATCAACTACGTAATGGCAGCATTAGTCGTTCAAGCTCCATCAACTACATAGTGGCGACATTAGTCGTTCGAGCTCCATCAACTACACAGTGGCGGCATTAGTCGTTCAAGCTCAATCACCTACATGGCAGCGGCATGAGTCGGTCAAGCTCAATCGACTACATAGTTGCGGCATTGATAGTTCAAGCTTCATTAACTACATAGTGGCGACATTAGTCGTTCAAGCTTCATTAACTACATAGTGGCGACATTAGTCGTTCAAGCTTCATTAACTACATAGTGGCAACATTAGTAGTTCAAGCTTCATTAACTACATAGTGGCGACATTAGTCGTTCAAGCTCAATCAACTGCACCCATGCCGTATCAAGGAAATTAGATGTAGCGCCACCAGTAGTATATACGCCAAATCTACACTTAATACTGTTTATATGGGCGTGTCCCGTCAGAGGATCCTCCTATATTAAATTTAGAACCTAAAATGAAACAAAATAGTATGAAGTGTACATTTTATAAAATATGTACATATACTGCTAGGGATATACTTTATGTAGGTAATACGATAATAAAATATTAACCGTATCTTATAATCATAATCATAATTACTAATTTCAAGAAGATGTATTTCTGAAATACTATTCCCTCGAGGGCAACAAACTTTTTAATGAGGACAACCTTGACAGGTCAAGGTTACAATGTCATGAAATTTAATATGAATGGAAAGGTTTTACCACGAAAACACATATGTGAAATAAAGTCCTATCTTTTATGATTCAGATAAGAAGGTCAGTTTTTAAAGTATTTTTAATGAAGGTCAAAACTGACGGTCAAGGTCACAGCTTCAAAACATATGGTATCAATGGAATGTTTTCACTACAAGAAGCACAAATGTGAAATATGAAAGCACTGGCTGGTATTGTTGAAAAGGTATGTCTAGTATTAATGTTTTCCAAAACGAGACAGACAGGCAGACATGTAGTTATACAACAAAAATAATATGACCACGATCTATCCATCCGGGTGCATGTCATATGAAGAACTGGTAAAGATTATGAATGGTGCATTCTCACCATATTTCTACATACAAACAACCCTGGAATTACAAATACATGTATGACTACTAAATTGTTTATATCGTTTAATTTTGGTTTTACAGACTAAATATCATTGATATTTCTTTAAGATAGAATGAATAATAATCTTCCATCAGTTTAACGTCAAAGTTATAGATATTTTTCTCATCATTCCATGTAACCGTCTTCACTATAGGAGATGAATCTGCAATAAAACTTTGCATTCCCATGGTGAATGTAAAATCAAGAAAAGTACGAACGTATCTTTTGTGATAATTCACACTACAATTCTCTTTAAAGTACACAGACGACGGATCGACCAGTAATACAATTTCCATGATGACTTTAGATGCCCTGCGCAGGGATTCCTTCAAATCTATGACAGTCAAGTTATGACATTTCATCAAAATAGATCTTATTCCGATTGTGATAGCTGCCATAGCAACGAGTAATTTCGCTAGATTAATTTCTGATCGCATATAAGGGTTAATATTCGAAAAATGGTTTCTCTTATGCAATTTTTACCGAGGAGAGGACATTTTATTTCATTTTCATTTTCCTATCTTAGCATCTTGCACCAACGTCGTAGCATCAGATAGGCTGTATTTGCAAATAAACAAAAGAAAATGGCAACATTTTAGATCGGAGTTTGTGTAAAAAGAATAGCTTTGTCAGATGATTGGATCTGATTTATATGTAAATGAACCTTCTCGCGTATAGAAGAGAAAATGGAAAACGACGATGTTAAATCGGCCCGATGTTATCTTAAATTCTCGTATTTCCTTCAGGGTTAAAACAATGGAGGCTATGATGCGTGTAAATGGAACTGATCAGGCTCGCAATGATCGCCATAAAGGCCGCATGTTACTATATTGCCGAGTTGTCCATTAGTATGGCCACAATGAACACAGACATGTTTATAAACTAAAGGGTTGGATACCTTTTTTTTTCTCTGGGTAAGACAGACAGGTGTCCTGTTTCTTTCAGTGTAACATAAAGATGTATATATTTAGATGTATATAGAATTTCAGTTTTTCCCATAATTAAATATAGGAACGATAAAAAAAAAATAGCATGTACAATGTATTTTCGGTTTCCTAATATTTATTTGTGTTCTTAAAAAATAAGAAAGAAACCAAACAAACAAACAAACATACCAAAAAAAAAAAAAACCCCAAAACAAAACAAACAAACAACAAGAAATAAAAACCCCAAACAAACAAACAAAAAACCCCAAAACAAAACAAAACAAGAACAAATTAAAACGCCGAAGTTTTTTCCCTTTTGTTTTGTTTTCTTTTTCTTTTTCTTTTTTTTTTTTTCTTTTTCTTTTCTTTCTTTTTTTTTTTTTGTAAGCAAATTAAAGAATAAAGATTGATAATAATTTCACTTTTTATGAATAAAGAAAATCGGGTTATTTATGCAAAGATGATGACAATACTGTCCTTTCGGTTCTCTTTTTGTTATTATTCGTTTACATACCTAACGGCAGATTTTTGCGATACAAGTCAATAAAGTATTTTCATATTGTTATCATTTGAAATACATATGCCAAACTATTTTCTATGTGCAGTTTTCATTTCTTTTTCTATTTCAAAAGAAAAAACATAAATAAATAAATCAATAATAAATAAATAAATAGAAAAATGCAATCAAGTTTATAGTGATTTAAACAACCATTTAGCAAACTTGAAATGAAGTCAGTGTTATTTTCTTCAATTTATTGAATATAAAATTCTATTAAATAAGAATTAGACACAAACTGGGAAAAGCATGAAAAATTTCAATGAAAAAATCATTCAAAATTTATGAAGATTTTTATATTCAACAAAAAACAGAAGTCACACACATTCGAGTGACAGGGTTCCACATCAAAAACCGATTAATCTTAGTAAAAACTGCTCTCCTAATGACATTTTGATAAAGTGCGATTTTCATGCAGTAAAATTTCTTCTTTCTCACCTTTTCATGAAACTAACTGCACATGCATGGGTTTAGTTAGTGCACGTGCTTGCAATATAAGGCTTTCGAAAATGTCTGCAGCGTGGAGATAGCATGCCAATATTAAAACGGAAGTAATCAAATTTGCACCTCAAATTTAAAAAGAGTTCCTTAACTGAGAGGCACGTGTGTTGAACAATGATTTTTTACGGGAAGAATTATTTTCAGTCAGTTAAATCTTGCATAGAAATGATCATGACGACATGCATTCAATGAAGAGAATTATTTATTATATTTTTTTCCACTGCATGGCACGTTCTCATTGAAAAGAAAATAGAAATGCTATTTAAAAGCGATTAAAGTCACACTGTTATTAATTTATTATGAAGGGCAATTTTCTCTCCCGGAATCGTTTTGTGTAGGGTCTTACGTTTACTCTATGACAGAGTATGTTTCATCTCGTTATACATAATTAAAAACAAACCAACTTTTGTCTCATTTCTAGTAACTTTAATTTATTACTCGTATTCACATCATGTTTCCCAGATTTACTCTGTCGTACACACATCGATTTTCCCATTACATTGTATTTAACTAACCACAGTGGCGGAAACTTTATCGCCTATCATTTAACGATTAGTAATGAAATAAAAATTAAATGTCTTTAAAAAAGAAATAAATTCAAATGAAATTTGAAAGGGTTTCATGTGAACAAAAGGTCAATTTGAAAAGCGTTTCATATGAACAAGTAGTAAATATGAAAAACAAGGTTAAAGTTGTCAGACAGACAGACAGACCTGACAGACAGGACAAAAAACAATATGCCCCTGATCTATCGATCCGGAGAGCATAAAATCATGATGCCATTGATGTAGAATGAGTGGTTTGGTTTCTTCATCATGCGCATTTATGGCACTGTACATTAGCATTTCTAAGAGGCAACCCCATTCCTGTTGTAAACAAGAAAACCAAGACACAGAGCATATTTATGCCTTGGCTATGGCTGGGCTGGAGATCATATTTCTACCGGGGTAAAGGTAACATGCGATTGCAATGAGAAAATTTTGGAATATATATTAGCCAAATTTATAAATTTTGGAAATATTGATTGATACATGTTTATTATTATTTTTTGACATGCTTTGTCATTCATGTAATGAAATAAATTACATGTTAAATTATAACGTTATTTTACTTATAGATATCGTGCTTTTCAAAAATAAAAGGTGGTGAAATTTACTAATCCAATGATATTTTATATAAATGAAGCAATTTGCAAACTTATACACAATACCAAGATTAAATCAACATTTCTTTATTATCAATAAATAAAAAAAAATAACGGTATTGCAATTTGTCTCAACTCTTGTTTGTTCCAATTCAATGACCGTAAGTTGATAAAGACTATAGTTTTGATAGCAATAAATATCTATTGTTCTCCAATATACGCCGATTCCTACTAAGCCAACTTTTTTTTTTCCTTACCTGAGCATACAAAATTTCAAAATGTTGGCCATATAAATATATATGTTCCCTTATGACTAGGCCTTTAACTAGGTACAGGAAAATATCAATGAATAAATACATACATAGATAAATAAATATATTAATAAATAAATGATATGTGTTACGAGACATCATGAATGTGTCAACCCAGTCCGTCCCATGAGTCTAGTTCCAGCCTTATTTCCGCATATTTTCCGCAGAGTTTTGGCATCTCCTGTGTGTTCATTACAACACAGTTTTAACGTCATTTTTTAAACTTATTTATTTTTGGAGAATTCAGTAATGATTTTTGACTGACAGATAACATAATACACACACACACACACACACACACACGCACACACACACACACACACGGACACACATACAAATCTTTTTGTACAACATATATTTCGTCTATTACAAAATTTGTATTTTCATTTTTAGCACATAGTGTCATGGGAAAGGGGTTTCTACCACACTCCTATAAGAATTGTTATTACTTTGCTAGAATACACGTATTCAATGGAGACATGGTTGGAAAATGTCTTGAAAAGATTTTTTCTTCTGATTCACGTAAATCACGTGACAAGGTCAGCGCATCTTCATAAAGTTTGATATTTGACGACGTGGTTGATTTACATCTGTGTAACACCTTTCCATGATAATAGTAATGTAGATATATGATAATGGGAACAAAGATCCCCTCTCAGATAAACCGCGCATTGGGTGAAATATATGCAATAAAATACACCAAAAAATAATACTATCTAAAATTATGAGACGTTTCGTGAATCAAGAAGTCTCTTAAACCGTTAGAAAATGATAAACTTTATCGAAAATGTTTCAGTTTCCACATAATAGTTTCCTAATAGCGCTAATGATTTCATAAACGAAATAAAACCGGCATGATTTACACGGTCGTCCGCTCTGGTAAATCATTTATCCTAGATTCTTATCCGGTCGAAAATGTTCGGGATCGGAATACGCAATTCCATATGGTCAAGGTACTGTCCGGAGAAAGGGTAACCGATTCATCTTCGTGCTAATTAACGTGTGTTATTAAGAGTAATTGATACTTTATCGTGCATTTAATGAAGGATTAATTATACATCGTCTTTCAATGTTTTCCCTAATCGTTGCAATGAAGTATTTGATTTCACTTTATATAGTTTAATTAACAGACACCAATGTTGGTTCAAGGATATTGATGGCTTTTTCCTTCACGGGGAAGGCGTGAATTTTGGCGCGTGCATTCTTTCATTCAAGATTTTGATTTATTACTTTATAAATGTTTCCTATTGAAACAGTGTAACGAAGTTTAATCCATCACTTCAGAGTGACAAAATACGAGAAGGGGGCCGGCAAGGTGAGATTGTGTGCTCTGATAGTGTTATTTTATGAATCGTTATACCTCGCCACCATATTTTTAATTATAGTATTGTATTCCTTTTTACATTTTGCAAAAGTAAAAAGCAGAAACTGATAAAAAAATAACAGAGGAATACACATCTGATGGAAAACAAAAACCAAAGACCTCTGTGATTTCTTGCTTTCAATGTGGGATCATAGAGTGAAATTTCGCAAATACGTCGAGACACGTTTGCTACTTAATTCGCATTGAATTCACGTAGCATGTGGTTGCTTTCAGGCATCTTTAGTGTAGAAGGCTACTTTTAAAGTGGTCCGGATCGACGTAGCTCAATCGGTCAGGTGTTTGACTCGTGACAGAGAGGTCTCAGATTCGAGTCCGCCGGTGGCTCTTCGGTGACCTGTTTTTGATGAGTCAGTAAAAACCTGGGTCCCGTGTCACGGTAGACATGACGTGTAAAAGATCCATCACTGCTCTGGGTGTGTCCATTACGAAGATCTTAACTTCTGTACATCGACTTCATCATATAACTGCCCTAATCTCAATGTAATGCAAAACAGGAATCAAGAAAACACACATAACTTCTTAAAGTTGTACCGTTGCAATACGAGAACGCTAATAGGGGATATAGTTGTATCTCCTCCCTGCACCTGCTTCCAACCCCAATACCCCCTCCCCCTTCCCATCCATATATCCATATAGATGAAAAAATGAGAATAACTTAAAACTTTATCATATCTATCTATTTATCTTCTGAACGTTATATAAATATGTTTGTCACAATGATGTGGAAAAACTTGAAGTTCACTTCATTTTCGTTTGGGAAAATGTCAGTAAAGAATGGGTCGCTACGTTCCCCAGGGCGCAATATTTCTTGACAAGCGATCCCGATCGTACAGGCTCATTGGCATCTCTTAGTGACTACACGTTAACCAGGTGCGCAAGACATGCGCCCCGTAGTGCTCGGCGCAACACGAGGCTCTGACGAGCCGTGAAATTGGAAAACAAGCGCACAATTATAGAGGCGCAGACTATAGTATGGTATTGCATGGGAAAATGATCATGGGGAATTAAGGCATAGCAAATACAAGTTGTAGAAATTAGCAACATGTGATTAGATTGCTTGAAACACAAGTACCTTATAAAGATAATGCACTTTTCTGAAAAGGTGGCATTTGTTTCTAACATGGCAGGTAATATATACAAATAAATGAATAAATAAACTTACAACAATTAAATTCTTTATTCTTTATATCTTTCGATACATCAGTTACATGCAATGGCGGTGACAATGGCAGCTCTAAAATAATGATAAAAAGGACATCTTATTATAAAGTGGATTTCATCTTCAATATCATTAGAGTTAAATGAAGTACACATTCTATTACATATTGTTTCTTGTCGGTATCTTCCATTCTTGAAGACAAACGGAGACGTGTGATACATTTTCTATGTACAATTGGTTTTGTTAAGTAATATTGGAGACAGAATTTTTTTAATTAAATGCTGGTACATTTCTTGTTTATGTATACATCTCTGACTCTCTGTTCAATAATTTGGTCGACTTGGTCCCTTCGTATGCCTGTCAGTATGACTGTGTAGCGAAAGTGCTTTCCAAACTACTCATATGTATATATTATAAGTATATTCTTTCTTTTGTTGTTTATTTATTTATTTATTTATTTATTTATTTATTTATTTATTTAATAAAAATCACACGTACAATTTATATTACATTTCTCTGGGAAATTTGCACACATTGAAAATTTCCTTGTCTATTTGAATTTTTTTTTTGTGTGTGTGTGCTTAGTAAATGACCTATATCAGATAAAGTGACACAACATATGACCCCTTATCTAAAACCCACGATGTGATATGAGAAAACAGAGGAAACGAGAGCCACTTCTGTCTCGGTCACACGGCAAGTAAAGACAATGACAATTTAGTTTCGGAGAAAACAATCGAATCTATACCCTTCAAATGAAGATAGTGTATCCGCTTTGATCGGAAATGTTGCTGTACATCCAACTCCTCTCAGTAGAATAAATGTATAGTAAATCGTACAATGCGGTCATTCGGAAATTCAAATAATGAAACCGGAAATAAGCCACTTATAAGTGTAACGTGTGCAGTAAAAATGTATAATCCGAAGTAAATCTCTGAGTATTTTTACATGAATATCCTGGCGTGTTAGTTTTTTCCCATGTCGCGCATTCACAAGGAAGAATTTGACGTAGATCGACAACAGAAGTATTTGAACTTAATAGTGGTTCTCAGTGTAACCCCTCCCCTCCTTTTTTTTCCTATTCAATTAAAGAAAGTTAATAAAAGCCGAAAATCATCAGGTACATGGACATTTATTCATACTCGGTCCAGCAGGGAACCGAGCATGATGAACCCAGCAGATACAAGAGACTGCCTAACCATCAACCCTCTGATGTAGCCCGCACGGCCACGAAAACCCCCAAAATACGAAACAAAACCAACACATAATTCCGCGATATGTCTATTAATAATATCTAAATATATCGTAAAATGTCATTTATGTGTTTATAATTATGTAAATCCCCAGAAGCCGGACTCCCAGTTATCAACAAATATACACTTACATGTCAGTTTCATCATTTTGTGTAGGTAGGTAAATAAACACCGGATTAAGTGGTCGGTGGTCGCAAACTTTTCCCAGGCTGTTCCGGTGCCCCTGGATGTGACTGTAACGGGATTAAGGCCTTAAAGAAAGGGGAGTAACTCTAGAGAATCAACAAGCAAATAATGGGATAACGCTGCCTCAGGACTTCTTGGCAGAAGAATTTGACAGATATTTACTTGATATGATATCAGAGTATTGCAATTTGGCAGATATTCGTAGCAAATGAAAACAAATAATTGTCTTCCCGCCTACGAACAAACAACAAAATGTTATATCTTCTCCACACTCCTTGGTTAAGTTTTCGCTCCAAAAATTAACCGATTAAGACAATGCGATGAAAGTGACGTGCACTGTTTATGATGATGACGACACAAGTCGACAACACCGACCACGACGATGTTTTGTGTTACATTTGTAATTTCATTAAATGACAATCAATATCAAATGATTGGGTGAATAAGCAGCCTCTCGATTTTAACCTAGTTCAAGTTCTTTATTCCTTATGCTAAATGTTGGTTAGTTGATTGGTGTTTTACGTCGCTTTCAACAATACTTCAGTTATATCGCGACATGGAAGCAGGAGGTTACCAACTTCTTAAACATAGTGGCGCAACCCAGGAATCGAACCCGGATCGTCGGCGCCGCAAGTCAAGCACTTAACCACTACACCAAGCCTGCCCCCTTATGCTAAATGACATATAGGACATCCAGTGTATACAATATATATAATATATACAATATGTTCCAGGTGAACAGAACATAATATAGAATGAGAGTGAACAGTGATCATAGTCAAATTACATGTTATCTTTTCTCCTTTTACGTGATATTTACAGGTATTTTCCCAACTTCTGTAATCCATTCTGTAATGTAAAAAATATATTTTTTGCATATTATGGATGAGATGTGTCAACGTTCAAACGTTGAGGTAACGCTTCTTTACCTTACTCATTGCGGAGATCCACCTTGTTTGAACAATGTTGCGCAATGTTTCCAGGGTAGTATAAACCACGGATGCAAATGTGGTAATATGGGATAAAAGTTTTGAAGGATCGATGATTCGAATTTTACAGTTTCTTAAGAATGTTTACAGTAACTATGAATCCATAAGACATAAGCGGATTTTGAAAAAGGGGGGAGGTTGCAGCCTCCCACAACTAATGTTTTGCACTATTCGGTCCGGAAGGGTGGGGTTGCAACCCTAAAAATGATCAAAAATGACCTTTTTTGGTAAAATATTCGGATCAAAAGTGGGGGATGGTGGTGCAACCCCTGCAATCCCCCTCTAAATCCGTCAATGTAAGATATACTGATACCAGAAAATTTCATTCTAAAAGCTCCAGAAAATATCAATTTTTCTTTTTTTTTTTCGCGGTTGTAAAGACACACTTTAAAAATCTCTAAAAACTAGGAGACTCTGAGGGAACCTGTAGTATGTCTGCCAGCGCCGTTTAAGTCTCGATTTTACACGTTTTAGACAAACGAGTAAAACATTGACTGCTGATTGTGTCAGGCCATGACAACACAGAGGGATAAGCATCTCGCTATGTAATTCTACACGTCAAAATAAACAAGAATCTTCAAGCTAGCATCCCCTGATGTCTCTTATTCGAATCATTAACTCTAATATAAATATTTCTTAGGAAAATAAACACTGCGCAATAGAGACTTCGCCCAGTTCTCAACTCCTCTGGCAGTCTAACTGTGAACCCGTTATATATTGTATATTGTAAGCCATGTTACAAATGAAACAACGATCCCGGAAATTCTGCAAAAATGAAATCAGTTCATGTATCTGCCCATATTATGTTCCATCCGCCTTTGTGTAGCTTGCATTAATGGGATTCCATCTAGCGGTGTGTCGTTCTATATAAAATTCAGCTTATACTAAATTAATAAGAAACACGTTTGAAATCTAAAAACTGCAATTTTTTGTTGTCTTTTTTCTGTTTGGTATGGGTTCATTTAATTTCAACCCATGTGAAAATGTCGGTGAAGATGTTTCGTTTTTATGCATTACCTTAATCAAACGGTTCCACTTAATTTAACTGAAAACATAATTAAAAATTTCGAAGAAACATTAATTATAATTTTCCTTTTTGTATTGCTAAGCTGAAAGGCAAAAGTTAAATACATTGAATTAATGAAATTAAAAAAGAGCGCCTCCCGGGGGCATCGATGTCATTTTGGCTAAAAACTATACCTTCGTGTTGATCTTTTGCGTAGTAGACATGAAGCGAAAAACGGTTTTAATATAATCAGCATATCGGTGTGAATATTAAAATGTGATAAATGGAAATCTCCAAAAGGTTTTTTCCCTTGCATTTGTGTGCGAAATGTGTAAAGAAATGAATTGGGTATTTGAATTGGAATGAAAAAAAAGGAAAGGAAAAAGGGTCATTTCTGTGTCTACAGATTTAGAGACAAATCTAACGTCATCTGTGGCCAATATAACGTCATCTGTTGTTGTTGATCCAGTATGTGTCTATTTATTTGTTTATCATTGTAGATCTACAAGCAGATGAAGTTGTCAGGTCGTCCATGAGATAATCTCGTCAGTGACGAGATCTCGTCATGGATCGACTCCCCATGTTTTACCATGTTCTTTTACCTCATGACAGGTGTCGCCACTTGTTCGACAACTTTTTTTGGTAGTATGTCAGTCTTTGATATCTCAATGACATCTACAAAGTTATGTGTATTAAACGTATTCCCCATGTGGCTTTATTTCCTTATCACATATGTACATGATTTACTTATATTATATGTAACTGCTGATAACAAAACTGCAAATAATGCAATTCTACAGTAAATGTCTAAAACATTTTAGAGTATTTTTAGAAATTCCGTATTAGAAGAGAATGAACTTTTGAGATATTTGTCATGTTTCATATTTTTACAGTGGTTGGTGACATACAAAAAGCCTAACAGCACATATTTAACATAAAATTTGTTTAGTGTTATTCGGTGTATTGAACAGATCTATTTCGAGAGAAGAAGGGAAAAAGAATACTAGAGAATGAAGATGTCATTTCTTGTTTGCTATTGTTCATGTCGTATTCGCAAAACAATACATTGTCACTTCCTTACCTCATTGACATTTGTTTAAAGTATTCTTTGTTTCTCCGTATTGAGTCTACGTCACAACCATATTGCACCACTTAGACAGAGGCAGACAGAAGATAAGAGCTTGTCTAGCGCTTCAGATGATTCGAGGTTCAACCCCGAATTGCGCCACTGTGTTTAAGGGGTTAGCTGTGTCCTGCTTCCACATGGCGGCATGACGGAAAATGATCTAAAACGACGTTAAATCTTGACCAAATAGCCAAAACGATGTAGATTTATTGATCTATATACGGACTGAGAATTGTGTACTTGGTTGTCAGGGGCGGATCTAAGGGTCCACACTGGGAGCATTTTCCTGGAAAGACACATTTTCTTTTCCCTATATTGACAAAATAATGCAACATCGGCGATAATGTGAAAGCTTTGTTATGTTAGGGTATATGCTGTAAACCCAAGCACTGATCGAAAGGATGAGATTCCAACAAACTTAAAAAAAATGTCAGAGCAGTTCACAGTTTCTGAGAGTTGAAACCCACCCTTCTTCCACCATTGGGTTTTTTTTCAAAAATAAAAATAAATGAATAAAATAATATATATATTACCACCCTTCTCAAAAATGGTTTGACCCCTCCCGACACACCATTTATTTACGATTTTTGTAACTGGCACTATTTCAATACCGCAAAACAAAATGATTAAAAGACAGTTAACATAGTTTTCAGAAAGAGGTTATAGTCTTTCTATATATGTAGCTGTAGAGTCACACAGTCGATGCAAACTACAAATATAAATGGCCAAATATTCCTTCCATATAACAGTTTAATGTCGAATTACCAGATACAATCATGATGATAACCGGCAAAAAAGTGTTCTGTACAAGATGAACATGTAGATACCGACTTAAAATAACACCAATATCTCTGATATAGATAGTGAAGACCGGGATATGCCAAAACACAGTCTAAATACGCCCCTCAGTGTTGTTTCAACATCTAATCTGTGGTAAAATGCACATACTGCATTATTCTAATGTCACTGTACGACAAACATGCCGACACGACTATTTCCTTGGGGCGAACCTCCATTAAACAGTCTGTTCATCTGGCTGCATCATATGATGGTATCATCACGTGATGTAATCACGTGATCTGAATTATCATATTATCATAACAATGCAATCTATGTTTTTTGTAATGGATTTTATCAGATAGAATAAGAAACATGCACTGTAATGTTTAGTGATTGAGTCGATATTGTAGGGTTATTTGCAAAAATCGACGGGTAGGGGAGAAAGGGGGGGGGGGGGGGGGAGAAGAAAGAAAGCATCACGTTAAACAAAATTCAATAGATGACCAACCGTAATATATTTAAGCAATATTTGGTTTTATTTTTCCTTGGTGAGTTTTATCCCAGTGAAGAATCATGAATACCAGAACGAGGTTCCGATCACTTATCGAGATAAACAGAAATGCGTGCAGGTATTACGGTTTTCTCCATCACGAGACACTGCCTGCCAGCCACCATATATGTTAAATAATATCGGCATTAAAATAGAATATAATCAAATCTTTAATATTCGTTGAAGCATAAAGACGTCAATGAACAAATAAATTTCAAGCCTTCTCGGGAATATACAACACGTATAAATGTTATAGTATATATGTACTTGTATTTTATACATAAAATTGGTTGTAAAAATATCTTATCACGCATACGGTGTATAAATATACACCCTTCTTGCATTCCATACTGCAGAATTGCATGTCGGACAGCGAAATTGCCCGCGGAAACTGTGCACGTGATAGAATGTCACCTTGGGGACGTCCTTCGCCCCCATGGCCGGCGTTATCTATATTTCGAACCTTAGGTGTCAATTTGCAACTTAAGTGATGCAGAAAGTGTCAAATATTGTAGAAATTATCACGTTATTGACTATTGCCCTACGATTTCTTACAGGGCATTGGTAATTAGGGATACCAAATTGATCAGCACAATCACTATCGCACTATAATTTTCATTATGATGAATAATATGCTACTTCAAATTATATGGTTTCAGTTTAATAGTTTTATTACACAAAACAAAAAGAAAATCTATCCTTTTATTTCATTTGATTTCCTTTTCCTTTTTGAGCTCAAATAAGAATGATACATTTATAATTCTATTGGTCAATTTAGTGTGTATAGTTTTAACATTTTTGTTAATCATTGGGTCATGGAAACACACAGCTATCAACCTAATAACGATTGAAAAAGCTGGGATTCGAACCTGGACCGTTTGATCGGAGGTCGAGCGCTCAGCCACAACCACAGCACTACTGCTGCTGCTGTTGTTGCTGCAGTCGTGAAGCTCATATGTAATAAAATAATACACATAGAATGTTAACATCTTTATCTGACTGACAGAAATATGCAGTTATATAAGTAAGTGACTGGAAAAAAGAGGGGGAAGATAACGTCACATGTTCTGGAATAGAGCGGGTCTATTTGTCGACGTCAATATCCGTGTCGTTTGTACAAAGGTACATCAGAATGAGTCGTGAGATTAAAAAGTCCCTAAAAAGACTCCTTTCCCTTGTCTGCACTCACTTTCTTTAAAATTAAAATTAACATGGTTCCCATAGGAATGGGTTTTTTTCACCTATGTGTCTTATGACATATTTTAAATATTCTGATATTTAAATATGCATAATGAATTATGCATATTTAAATATTAGAATATTTCAAATATGTCATAAGACATATGTGTTGATCTACATCCTAAGAACATATTGGAATTAGAATACATGTAAATATTCCATCTTGTAGTTTATAAAATGAAAAAGGGGGTAGGGTGGGGTAAACATGAAAGGGGATGTTGTACACACGGATTAAACATATTCAGAGATGACGACATTGATTTTATTATGAACAGATGTAGTGTGCTGCAAGTCGGATTCCCTAGTGCGTTCATATTAGAATAAAGAGGATAAATACCAGTAAGAACAAATGTTTCGTGTATTAATCATTATGTTTATTTCATATGAATTCAGATCGTTTACATCTACATGGCCGTATACATAGTCTTTATGTATTAAGAGGCGCGTTGTTCTTAGTAATAAATCATTTAGATTTAAACAGATATATATATATATATATATATATATATATATATATATATATATATATATATATATATATATATATATATATATATATAGTTCCCTGTCAATGAGAAATTCAATGATAATAATGCATGTTTAAGATATAATGGAAATTTTGCATGTCTATGGTTATGCAATACCTACTTCAACTGTCTGTCCCTACAGATGACGACAGAGTAAATTCAAGCTTTGATATCACTTAAAGATAATGTAGCGTTGAATATGTTTTTTTTTTTAATTCTGAGTGACAAAAGAAACAATGGCTTTGAGGTATAGAAACAATGAAACTTCTTTATACAAAAGAATGTAGTGCATACATACAAATGCATGGGCATTATGCAAACTTCATCAAGGAACTAAACTTGAAATGGATTAAATACAGTTCATTATTATCAGTAGTATTTTTATACGTCATAATAACTGTAAGTTTTGTACAAATGACATTATGCATTTCATTTTCTAAAATCTTAATGAAAATGGCCATAGTCTTATGGCATTTGCTTGAATGACTTCCATGATAAAAGCAGCAGTGAATTAACGCCACCCCTTTTTAAATATAAAGAAAGAAAATAAATAGATACGTAAATAAAATATAAATAAATGTATAAATTAATGAATAGACTAATTGATAAATAAACTGGTTAATAAGACAGATAAATGATAAATGAGTAAATAAATAAATAAATAAATAAATAAATAAATAAATAAATGATGGCTTTCATGTCATGGATTTTCAAATATGTACCATTGCTTATGTTTTCAATCGTTTCAAAAATCTGCAGAACATATTAAACCATATTTTACACTATTTATTTATTTATTTACTTATTTATTTATTATTCATCGTCATACTTTTTATAACTTGAAGTTATATGGTATCTATTCTCATCGAGGGGTTTAATCGTCTAAAGTTTTACAGAAAAGACAAGAAAACAGAATGTAGAAGAGCGAAAATCAGAACAAACGGTGTATTATTACCATTTCCTGCATTATGCTAATACATAAATGTGTTAGATATCCGAAATCACATCTAGATTTAATTTTCATCAAGATTTGAATAATTCTCAGTTAACTATTTACTGTACAAGATAATGTTATTTTATCTTGTTTCAGATTATCTAGGAAGCTCAGTCTTCGTTGGTTTTTGTGAAAAATCTCTAAAATCGAAATCGGAAGCAAGCTGCGATAATTCATGAGCGGAGGGCGTAGTGTTTGGAGATTCTATGTGTTGATTGGTTATTAAGAAAAGGGGTGTGTTTGTATGAATATAAACATTGACGCCCACTTAAGTGCATGCTTGGCAAGAGTTAATAATACTTTTGTTTACGGATGGATGCGTTGATAGACATGTGCGCTATATGCAGAGGATATTAAACCAATCAAAGGCGTGGAAACATCAGGCATGACTTACCCCGGTCAGGTAAAGCTCGCTGATTGGCCGGAACTCTTTCCTCTTCACTGACTTGCTCTCGATATGCAACTTAATGGCGCCGAGTGAAATTAAAAAAACTTAGTGATTTCGTATACATGAAACCAACAAGCTGTAGTGTCTTCATATTGAACTGTACAGTACAATCGTATGGATAAGAAACAGTGTAATCATCTTAACATGCTCATTTGTATGTCAGCATTTTAAGGTACTAATTTCTACAGAACGTGCACCTTGCACAGTTGGATTATTCGTAAAACTGTTTTAGGAACGTATGATATTTGTATAAGTGAGAGGAAACCCGAATTTAGCGATGCATATTGTTGACTGGCCGAGATTTTGATCTTACCATTTTAAGACCGAGTGATAACGAAAATTACTGGGACTTAATCTCTTCTTATCGTAGATGTTAAATCAACGTACGATTTAACAAGTTTTTGGTGCCGTTGATTTTGAAGATTAAAATGTAGAAGACGCTAGTAAGATAAAACAAAAGATAAAATCATTTTAATATTCTTGTCGCATTGAGAACTTAAACCCTAAAATTTGATAATTGTTATGAAACATTTTTAAAGTTCTAATAGATCTACATGTGTTATCTTTACTAGGTTTGAAACAGTCTTATTTTAAATTGTCACGTGATGAATAATTTTTAGATTGACAATTAAGATTTTTCTGTTTGCTAATTATGATTTAAATATGATTGTTTTATTTTACAGGCATAGTCGCGGTGTTTTGTGTGAAGTATTGACTTATCAACAATTCTCACAGCAAACAAGAAGCGACCTCCCTTGGTTATAAAGATACTTTGGCAGCACGACTTGATCTAAATCTTTTGGAACCCTTATCACGGACACAACAGGTTCCCGAGATTACTTTTCAAGACACGGATATATTTCTGGAATTGTTTCCATAAACAGTTTTCAAAATTTCTTGATAAACTTTTGTGAAAGTGAAGATGGATCCCGAACAACAACACTCATGGTTGCGACCAGAGGTCCCTCGGAATCCTTACGACTCTGTGTCAGGGATGCTCCCGTCCGAGGATGTCGGGGACATGTTTCCTCCACATATTCTGGAATCTAATCAGAGCCACATGAATGGATATTACAACCAAGCAGCCCGTGCCATGCATAGCTACAGACAGTCTCATGGTAAGATATTTCTAAATTATATTTCCCTTGAAATATTTTAATGTCTTTCATTTTTATTTTTAGGATTTTCTGAAGGTTATTTATTTATTTGTTTATATATTTTTTATTTATTTCATTTGTTTATTTTTTATTTCAATTATTTATCTATTTATTTTATTTTATTTATTTATCTATTTGCTTATTTATTTTTATTTACTTTGATACAGTTTTTCGCATTTCTTGAACAATGAAAAATGAATATAGATTTATTCTAATTTTTTGATGATATTAATTTGGTTGATACATTGAGACCATGGACTATTCCTTAATTGGTAGTCTAAATAAAGCATTATTTTGATTGAACAGGTGTTTGGAATTTAGCCCACATTTATAATCTTATTCAGCAAATGAAAGTAAAAAGTCTCGTCTTATCGTCTGCGAATCTGAAAGCGAATTATTTCCCTCCGATTCACAAATCTTATTTTAAATAAACATTTATTTATGTTATAGCCACGATACTACCTACAATTAAAGAATATATGTCGACTTTAAAATCTGTTCATTATTTAGTAGTAGCCGGGTAGTAAGAACCCTGTGCGCCGCATTTACGTCTTGTTTCAAGGTCTCAGACCTCTCGTCGACTTAAATATCCGGAAATGGTCAAGGGGTTGGTCCGTCTTGATTTTAGACCCTCGCATTATAAGGAGTTGTGCACTGGATTATTATGCAGCTCTCGCACCACGAGAAGGCTCGGTGTCATACAGAATAGAGTCTTAGCGATCAGATACTTTACATTTGGACTACATATAAGTACATAAACTTTTCGTACGGAAGTGTGTCACACGCGTTTGTAACATGTGTATTTAAGTTTTACTTTCCTATTGTGCGAGGAAGAACAAATAAATTAGAAATAAGGGGGGATAATAGAGAAAGTCTTCCGTTTTAATGTGAACGATACTCAAAATAATATCCCGAAACGCATGTAATTTGTGATGTAGACTGGGGGATTATACGGTAATTTAAAATTCATGTTGATGAAAGTATTTTCGGAGGTATGTTAAAGCTTTACTCTAGGCGACACTATGACTGCGAGCGGACTCGTATATGAAATTTAAGTCCGGTAATGATAGCCATACCGAATTACAGATCATTATTATCCCCCTTGTCTAAAGAGCAAAATATGCCTCAGTAAATAAGCATAACAAATATTGATGTACGCATAGGAAAACATCTGTGGGATTGACTGTACACTGAATTGACAATCAAAAGAATATATACCTTAATGTATGTGGTTCGTTTTCTTTTATTTGGATATCGGATTATCCGTTTTTGTTTATTCGACTGTTGCACCCTCCTTCTGAGTCACAGAACTGAAGAAAAAGTAAAAAGAATGAATAAATAAAACACAATCTTATGTTCTGTATATATTTAAAATTTGGGGTTTTTTTTATTTGTTACAAAAAAGTTTTTCAAATATAAATTACATTTTCCTTTCTTTATATTATGTATTTTAAGTATGTGATACTCATAATGTTCACATGTCGTTGGAGCGGTTTTTTTTATTTCACGGACTTTTTTAAAATCCTGTCAATTTACTTATGAATTGGTTTTGACGTCTATGCTTATATTTTATCTTCCGAACACTTCTCCTCGACACATTGAACGCACTAACATTAATAGTGTTGCTGGCTAATTCCACTTTCCCCTGCTTCTCATATTCATTACTGAACGTGTTAATTTTAGTTCTGGCGTCTGGTAGACGATGCTCCGTTTTTATTCGTGCAAAATTGTTTAAAATTGTCCTTCGTTGTCCACTTTTGCCTTTACGTTATGACCTTCGGGTTCAGTATAAGACACTCTTTGATCCGTTTATGCTTTTAATTTTTTATATCAAATTACACTGGTTTTGTAAAAAATGTAAACACAAAAACCAACGCAGGAAAATTAAGTTTCTCACAAGAAATATTTAGAAACACTGGCAAATATTTATTTCAATTAAATCTGTGGATGCAACAGGTTGAAATGAACTTACCAGATGTTTTTAATGTCAGTAGTGAAATACAGCTTCGAGTGCTGTCACAAATTACTTAGAACTGATTTTCTTTTACTTGAGAAATGATGGGTTTATGCCCTTTAAGTGATTTCCCACAGTGAATGTACGCTGTCCGGAACAGAGTTTGTCCGTGACCGCCCCCTGCGCGGATCAATTAGCAACACCCTTCCAGACTCCAAGCTGACAAAATTTGACGAGAGAAAAAGTAGCCGAACTTTTGTATAACGGGCTCTGGTATTAATTACGAGTAAATTAAAATAATTGGAAGACAATTTCTTCTTAAGTCGCACAACGACTTTTACACGAAGAAATCTGCCCAAACTTTTCCACTACATTTCTCAATCTACTCTCGCCTGTTTTGTTTCAAATGAGTGGTAAAACAAGAAATGCTAATGCACTCCGGAGACGGCTATGAAATCGAAACCAGCGTTTTATTGGCGTGGGATCTATTCTTCAGCTTCACGTTGTCCGCAGGGCGGTCAAATATTTTTTTAGGGATGGCATATGTGTGTTTTCCGTAGCCTCTCCATGGAATTTTTCCCTCTTTATTCTGTGGAATGTGTTTTGTAAAAGTCGAGTTTGCGTGTTGAATAACTCTTCATTCTAACGTTATCCGATTGTTTTACTCTCAGAATAAATATTCAATATTGATTTTGTTAATTCACCATTCAAAGTTACAAGGCGGATATGATATATGTTTGTATTCGTAATTACACATCCCAGCTTCCATTGAACAGTCGGAGGTGAATTCGCTCCCGTTATGTGCACGGAGAAAATAATCTCAGTATTTATATTGTATCATATTTTAGCTAAGCGCCGGTTATTCACCAAGAACAAAACATCATTGCTTTATCTAAAAATTGACTCATGATAAAATGTGTATTTTTTGTTTTTAGTTTCTGCTGGGAGCAATTGTCGACCATACTTCCCATCTGCATTACACCCATTTGTGTCAGAGAAGCCCATCCATGCCCACTCGGGCTGGGCCGGTATGAGCCCATTCAACAGCAAACACCAAAGTCCCACAGCGCCATTATCAGTGCATCCTCCTACCTCTAGTTCATTTAACTTCCCACCTACCCCACCCAAAGACGGTACCCCAGAAAACGTCAACACATCAACAGAGTACACCCCAGAGAGCAAACCAAAGTCCATTGATTCTCAAGAAGGCATGTCACCTTTCTCCACAGCACATCCCGTACCCACATACCCAGCATATACTTCCGAATACCCCAGCAGCCATCTTGGATTTCATCCTGCAAGTGTTTTCAAGGCTACGTCAGCATTATCAAGACCAAGAACCAAGGCCAGATCCAGTGCAGGTCGGTGTCACTTTGTATTGTTTAGCTTGGTATCATAATTTGTAAAACCCAAAGCTTCTTGAAAATTCCGGAAAAGCGGATCAGACTTCAACGGATGTCAGCTCTAACATCTAGTTAAATTCAATACAATTCTTCACACACGATTATTCATCTTATAGTTCAAGTTACCAGTACTCAGAGGGTCTTGTATACATGCTTGTAATACACTAAAAGGAGCACTTTGGAACAATAAAGTTCGTGTGGAAAAGACTGGCAAGCTATCGCGCGTCATCCTCGCCCCATATCTGTCGTAAAAATCTTGAACCTTTTCCGATTTGGTAAAGTATGTACAATTCAACTGAAGAGCAACACATAATTTTTTCTCCTTATCTTTTTGCTGTACCAACAATACGTAAACACTTGATTCAGGGGACGCAACTCGGAGATGCCTCAAAATTAATATTTTCAAACCGGAACTCGCAGTGTGAAAAACTTCGAGTTATCTCTGTAAAACTGATAAGAAAAGAATAAGAAATATAGGGGTTCTTTGTGCTTTAATCTACTTCCTGGAAAAATTGCTCGAAAATATAACAATACAAATTATCAAGTACTCGAGAGGATCCGTAAAGGCCGGAAAACTTCCGGAAAACTGGCGAATGAAACCGGTAGTCAAAGATTTATTTCACGCCCGTCCGTTAGTGCTTTTCTTCTCAAACAAACACTTTGACTTTGCACTTGAATATATAGATGTGAATAAACAAGAATTCGAAGCACACCCAAGGACAACGTTTGGTTTGACTTATTTGTCAAACATTGCAATATTTTTTTTTCGAGAAATTTGCAAAGTTTTGTTTGACTTATTTGTCAAACATTACAATATCTTGATTGAAATTTGTCAGAGAAATGTTTTATGCGCTGATTTGTCAAGAAGCTTTGGTTAAATCACCGCACGCATGCGTCGTAGACAAATAACATCTGAATAATTGCATGGTTTGAATTCATCATAACCTGTTCCATTGCATGTTCATTTTTATGCAAAAAGTCGCTTTTCCACTTAACCTTAAATTATAATGATACTAGAAGTTAAACGATGATATTCCAGATGCTCTACTCTAGTACAGTGTGGTTCCAATTTTCTCTCTAAGATCCCATCAAGAGCAAATTAAACAAGAGTTTGTTAGAAACAAGATTGTGTGTAAGCAGTTGAAACAAATTAAGCATTAGCTAATTGAGGAATTTGTCTGCACTTCAAAAAAAAAAAAAAGATTCTGGCTTTTTTCATGCCCCTTTTTAAATTATAGTATAGCGCAAAATTAAGAATTTTGAGTTCGGGAAAACTACAGTTAAGGTTATTATACATTTTCATACAGAAAGTTTTCATTAGAGAAATAATGCTAATTTGACCCCAGATGCCAAAGTAACATCGGATTGTTTAGATGATACATAATTATCGATTTAATTCAATACAGCAATAATTATTTTCTTCAATTATTTAGAAAATCAAAACAAGCATAAAATGCATCGGTGTGTAATTCATTAAAAAGATTAAATGGGATATAAATTTAGAAAATTTTATGGATTTAAAAATATATTTTTGATTTTTATTTTTTAAATCTCAGTATGAATAATCAAAGCTGTAATTTTTTATGCACTGTTTTAAGTCAAAATTGAAATAAGTTTAAAAATTTGTAGGTTTGGTAGGCACAAGTGACGAAGTCTTCTCGATGGTTTTTCCCGGAAATCAAAGACAAATGGTTAATCAAGGTTAGAACAATATATTTTGGGTTTCGGTTCAGTTTTTAGGAATTGGGGTATCTATCATTTTCTACAACACTAGAGGCAGATGCACTGATCACTATATATCGAATAATATTTGTTCTTTGTTTGAGTACTAATATTTAAACACAGTCATATCCTTTGGTGTCATTCTTTCTTGCTTTGTTAACCATAAAAGTATTGTTTTCGCGTTTACTTTTCTTAATCACGATAATCTTTATTTGGTATTTACTTTGTCTCTTACTTTGTCTTCTAATCCGGAATAACAAGACCGTTAATCCTCTTCTCCCCGGGAAATAGAATTATATTTCCGCTACCGTTTACTCCTCCATGGGCGGTGCCCGTCGGTGGTGTATGCTGATAATTGTCCCTAATTATACGGAAAACGCAATTATATCTCGAGAGGGAATAGCGTATGACATTTGGTAGATCTACTATACGAGTATATATTTTTGCAAAAAGGAAAATGAATGTCAAGTATGGATGGCGACTCCTGTCTGAATCAGGCTCAAATAATGATCAAACCATTTATGTATTTACAATCCCCCGTCTCAGCGGCCACAAGATACTTGAATAACATAAACGATGTATGTAACTTGATATTTATAACTACTTCCATCGTTTATAATTAAATTCGTATTTTGAACTGCCTTAAATAGCTGAGGGATACTGTTTTACAATGCTGAAGTAGAAGAAGATAATGGTGATGGCATTGGTTTCGGTGTCTTTTTACTTTTTGCACACTTTTTTTTTTAATCCACATTTTACATTTTATATTTTTATATTCCAGAGGGCAGAGAATGCGTTAATTGTGGGGCAACATCTACCCCACTATGGAGAAGAGACGGAACAGGTCATTATTTGTGCAATGCGTGTGGACTTTACCATAAAATGAACGGTCAAAATCGCCCTCTCATCAAACCCAAACGAAGACTGGTAAGTGCACGGCACTCTATTATCTTGTAGACACACGCTAACACACTTAGACTTGAAAAGCACAAAAGGGTCGTTGAAAGGGTTTAAAGTAATTTATAAAATATTAACTCAAAATTTCGATCACATTACTCAAACAGCTCTATGATCTTAAAGGCGAGGAAATTTTAACGATTCCGTGGGAATTTTCAAGATTTGTGGCATTAAATCTGAAACGCGTACTGAAAAAAAAATCAATAAGATTTTTTTTTACTAGGAAAAGATTGTACAGTGTTGCCGGATTAAGATTAAACTTATCAGCTTACCTGGTTATGCTGATAAGTACGTAAATCATTGGAAGTGTTAAATATTTAAAGCGGTAGATGCATATCTGACTATATCACTTTTCTATGGAGTAGAGCTGCATTTTCTGCGATAAACTGGCGATTATCGCTGCGATAGTTCCAGCCGGTTGAAGCAAATTGTTAGAAAGTTCTCTCATATTATCGTTCACTGGCACTTTAACCTTAGTCGATCTTATTCTAGACTCTACTGAATCATGGCCAATTTCTATCTCAATTTTAATTATGATAATTTATGACATTTTGAAGTCTGTTTGAAATATTTCTTTTTAAAATTGAAACGCTATCATGCCAAAAGAGTTTTTTGTATGACAAGTTTTAAAAACAGTCTGCGTGAAAGTAAGAGACAAAACCTATGACGGGTAGTGGAAGGAATTTTAATGATATTAATTGATAGTAATTTTCAAGAGGGGAGAAAACCGCTCCGAAAAGACGATCCTATTTAAAATTTAGAAGGTTGGGTGATTTACTGGGCCGGAGAGACAATGAGATGTTTATATTGAAATTTCAACGTCTCTTCACTTTAAACCCAACTGTAAAAGGCAGTAACGCTCAAATTTGAATACGAAAACATTTTCTACATTGACTGATGAACTTTGTTTAGAAAAAGCTCCGACATAATAGCACAAATTGCTACGCATGAATTCTTATATTCAAGAAAGTTTATAAATTGTTGAAGGAGAAATTCTGTGATTTATTACTAATGCGAAACTGAGGCTCATATAGGTAATCCGGTTGTCTCATTCTTCGTTCCAGAGTTTTAAAAAATGAATAAATATATAAAAGCGGGATTTTCTCCTAAAATAAAATCGAACAAAACATTCCTGGATGCAATGAATTCTCGGAGCGGTATGATACTTGATTTGAACAGTTGCTTTTAGCGCCTTGTCAAGTTTTGAGGCAATATGTTTATTTTCCTGTGATTTACGTTTCAGCATTAGAACAAACTGGGAACACATACGTTCCTTGTCTTGTAGTCGCATATAAATCACATTAGTTGTTGACCCACTGTGGTTCCCAGCCGATTCTTATAAATCCACGGCAATGGCAAATGATAAATATGTTAATAAAAGACATGAATCCGTTCCTTGTTTTGGAAAGTGGAGAAAGGGGGGAGGGGAGGTTTCGAAACGAATTGAAAACCTGAATCGACAACTAATAAATATGTTTTAAAAAGACAACGATCTGTTGGAAATAATGAGGAAAGCTGCGGATGTTCGAACATCAGCATATGAAGTAAACTGATAAATATTCTTATAAATAAAAGAAAAAAAAATCATATTTTATATATTTTTTTCTTGAAACCCCACTGTGTACAAAAACAGGAGGGTGGAAGGTGGGGGGGGGGGAGGAGAGATTAAAGTACGAATTAAATATGAAAAGCCGCCGCATTTTTGGATTCGAAATTTCCACTAAACTCACCTGACCAGGTATGAAAGCACTATTAGCTCTGCATGCAAACATGGGGTATAACACTCGTATCGACATAATTACAACAGATCTTTTCACATGGGTATCTGAACATAATACGGGTTACCCAATACAGTTTATACCGGGGGAGTACTAGGGATGGAGTATAGTCAGGTACAGGCGCCTTGCCGCATTAGTGAGACATCCTTTACAAGTCGGCCACCCACCACATTGTGGAGTGTAAAAGCCTTTTCGTCACGAGACATTGCAATTCTTTATTCATCCGCATAAACGAAAAAATATCATGATTTCACTCTGTTTCCCAGACTCCGATTTCTTCCGACTTGTGAACAGATTCGATTTTTTTTTTCTTTCCATAGAGGTCTAGATTTTAGTACTTGGGTAATAATTCAACAATATAATTATTTAATTTCTAGGGTCATAGTAAACACATATAAATCACTGAACTATATGAATTCTTCTCCCTTTTAAAGCCAGTAATACGAGGGGCGGTTCACTCCCCGTCGTGTCAATGACTCTCTTGACATCAAATAAACCCTTTCTATGGAGCTTTTATGTTTCCCCCTTTTCTTGTGTCATGATCTTTTTATGCAAACCAGAAATTATTTTAAGATATTCTGTATGATGATAGGTCGATCTGACACAGTGTCTTGCGGTTCAAATAGATACTGACTCTTTTTTTTCCAAAAAAAAAAATAAATAGATAAGTAAAAATCATAAGATATATTCGTATAGTAATAAAAAATTAATTATAGGAACTAAGTGTAAAGGGTACTATTATGTATGTACATATTTATGAGAAGTAGCATCAAGATTGCATGGCTACTATGAAAAGAATTTTTGCAGTGGATTTCTTTTTTTCTAAAACATTTTATTTAGACATTTGTAAACATGTCGTGTAGAATCAAATCTAAGAGGTGTGGGAAATGGAAACCTTGTTTGCAGATCAGCAGCTGTTTCTCCGGGCTTCGCTAACATCAATGTTGAGTATATATTACGTGTGAGGTAGAGAGATAGGTTTCCATGGATTGCCTTGTTTTCAAACACTGAAAGATAAATTACTTGGGGATAAAAAAGAGAAAAAAAGTCGACGAGCGCATCTACTTAATCAATGTCATATTTTAGAAAGAATGTGAAGAAAATACGAATGAATGTTAAATTTAAAACGGTGGTGTAAATGAAAAGTTTTGTGTTTATTGATAGAGCTATTTTCTTGATTTAGCTTGTAGATTCAGCCACTTTCTGATTCTTGACATTTGTTAACGATTAAACCACATGTCTAGGGGACCAGACTCAACGGGAGATGTTTTTATTAAGATGAAACTTTTTGCGAGTCAAGTGGCGAAAAACTATATAAAATCGTCGAACCTAGCTTAAATTTGTTGTAGATCCATAACATCTCAAACTGCAGATACTTTCATAGTATTGTAAATATTTTGCATTCGAAATGATCCGTTACATAAACGCATAGCAAGATGGTGAAGATATCAAACCCGAAATTATCCAGATTTTGTGAGCTTGTAAATGTAGTGCATGCATAGTGGAACAGTGTTGATTTTATTGACGAAGTTTCAAGATATGTAATGACTATCAAACTGTGATAGGGGCTCGTTGAAAGTATCTTCCTAGATTATCAGACCCAATAAAACTGCGTAGATTCCCAACTCAGACAAAGTATGGCACTTAGCAAGCAACGTGGGACCAATTTGCCAAAATTCCTAAATAACCCCATATCACGATATAAAACAAAAGAAGGTTTGTTTATCGCAAAGTCTTTCAGAAACAAAGTCCAAAATGGCACTAAATTAAGAGGACTAATTACGACCTAAACAATACCAAAATGGCCACCATGTATTCGAAGTCGCTGAAGAGCAGTCGCTGAACGTTTCATTTTGCGGGCACATTCAAATTTAATTTGTATTTGATCGATTGATATAAGGTGTAAGATAGAGTGATAAGGTAGGGTATGGTGTCTCTTCTAAGTGCCGTATGACCCCTAACAATGAGATACCTCGTATATAGTAACTTATTTCTGCCTTCTTCCGATATCGCTTCATCTGAGTTAAATTCCGATCCGTATGAAAAACACCAGATAGCAGGGTTATGTGATTTTAAACGTATCAAATTCAAATATTCAAATGTACCTCTATGCAAACAATACAGTTCTCGTGCCACGTGACGTCACTTGAATGGATGCCTTATATGTTCATATATTTTGCGTTTGATTCATGTCAACGTTTGCTTCTTATCAGATATTGCAATGAAGACATCGTCCTTATCTAAGCAAGGAATCAGGGTTATCGATGCGCTTTAATTGTACTAACCAGTGATTAATTTCTGAAGATCAATTTGAGATAGATTTGTTAGTAATTGTACAAAAGAACATATATTGAACTTATACTATGGCTCTATCAAGCATAAAATCTGATTGATTTCAGCAAAATAATAGGTATCTGCATGTGAGGCAGATCGCTGTTTGCCATATTCTGTCTTTTATCTGCGCGGTTGTCATTGCAGACTCAACAAAGAATCTCCTGTTGAAGGTTTTGGTGATATAGATAAATTCTTGTAGATATGAAATTAAAATTATCAGAACTGATTTTTGGGATAGAATAATTCTTATCTAACCGTTAGATATTCAACTCGGCAATATAATTATCAATAAATAACGCATGTGTAATTGACTCGAACAACGACATGTGCTTGGTGCATTTCTCCGTTTGAATATAATAGAAGTCTGTATGTATCTGTTTGAAGACTTATGTAGGGGTTTGAGCTTTATGATTGCCGTATTATATTACATAGCAGAACCACTGCGAGCCAAAGGGGAGTGCCGCTTTCTGCTTCACAAAAGAAAAAAACCCATCTTGACTCTGCCCATGACTTCAGAGTACCCGTGATAATAAGGCCGCTGTTAAAGGGCGTATGACGAACGCTTTAGAAATACAACAAAAATAAATTCATACTTTTGGTTATAATGATCTCCATTTTACGGTATCAGTTACTACAATATACAAAGATTTGACGTTTCAAGGCCTAGGGAATGCTTGTGTTTGATCCTTTTTTGGAAGGCGCCATGAGGATCCTTGCGAGGGGGAACAGTGTCACATGGGAAGGTCGCCGCCGGAAGGGAAATCTGTTTTATTAAACCTTTAATATCGATATTCTTACAATGCAATTTCTTCATTGTTTCTATAGTAATCGTTTTTCTTGTAATTTGATATGAAGTTCGTCATGCAAACATTCGCTATCGCCCTTGGTACAAATCTCTGATAGGCACTCCTCGCACTCTTGCTATCTTTACGATGGAAAAGCTTTCGCCTCCCATGTTTGTAAACATTTGCGGAAAGCTTATTTTCGTAGCTAATAAAGCAATAACAAACATAACTTTTCTGTATTAACAGTCTACTTTAGATAGCGTATCTACAGTGTTTATACTGTAAGAATATCAAATTATTTCATGCGATCAAAATGGCCACCATGTACAGATTTCAAACGTGGTTTTATGCAGAAAATAATAGATAAGATTTTATATAAAATCCGTTTATTTGTTTATTTATTTATTTATTTATTTATTTATTTATTTATTTATTTATTTATTTATTTATTTATTTATTTGTAGTCGGCGGCACGAAGAGCGGGAACGAGCTGCGCAAATTGTGGTACCACAACCACGACGCTGTGGAGAAGAAACGGGAATGGCGATCCCGTGTGTAATGCATGCGGACTTTACTACAAATTGCATAATGTAAGTAATTCTTTTCTTTCAAATTATGACACTTTTGGCAGTATAATTGCAATGTAAATATTAAAGAAAAGTCAAAACCGCAGCTAATTGCTATTTAAATAAACACGCGTTTAACAAGCACGAGTCAGTGACATGGAAGTATTCTCTAGTAGCGAATTTAAGGAATTTGTAAAAATAGAAAAATACCTCTTTTACTATCAGATAAGTCTGTTTATTAAACAGTGGACATTGCTCCAGACACCGTCAAGCGTTGTTAAACAAAATGCCCGAGGATCATTCCCCGGGACGTTTCTATCTTTATCTACTACATAGATCACCGACACATGTATTGTCTTGTCTGTACGACACACGTCATCAAAGATCTTTCCCGCAAAATTCCGAATGAATTTAGATATTCCGGGTATGTGGGTGATACGACAAACCTTAAGGGGTACAAGATGACGAGTTAATGATTTTCTGACATTAAACACTACCGCGTTAATTGTTCCATATGTAAATTAATTGATAACCAAGGGCAGTAACTCTTGCTGTTTGAATCGAGCGATACACGGATGTAATAATTCAACAAACCGGTTGTTAAAATATAGGGAAAAGTAATTCAAATTAATTCTAAATCGAAAAATTTGTACTTATATGAAAGATAAAAAGCTATATAAATAAGTTGAGCATGAAATTCGACATTTTTTCATTTTAGACACTAATAGTTTTGAGCTAGTCGATTGCACTTATATTCGATGTAATGTATAGATTCAATCTATGATAACTGCATCCAATTTTATGAATTTAAATTCACCCTTCCAGTAAAATGTGTATCTGTTTGTTACTTGCAACGTAGTTCATAACAAAGAACTCTTTCATTTGAATAACATAATTCAGCCGACATTAGTGAGACACGAATTTAAAATAGATTGAGTTAGAGAGTCTTCAGTAGAATTTTTACGATCGAACTAATGTATGAAAGTGAACTTAATCAATCCAAGCATGTCAAAATGATCCCTGAGCAGTTCCTACCGTACCAGGAGCGAAATGATCCACAGACGATCATTTCCATTTATGGTTTTTCTAAAGAAAAAAAAACTTCTGGTGTAGGAAAAAGATTCATTGATTAACTACAGAAAGGTAACAGTATGATACCACTAAAAGGTGGTGCCAATAGTTTTACAATCATAATTACCCCACATTTTATGCATTTTATAGCATCCGCGTGTGATACCTTTATAGTTAAACGTGGATAGTAATTGCAGGTAGATTTTGATGAATTCGAAATCTTGTACGCATTAGCAAAACAACCTTCGGTTAATGAAATAATTTTCCTTTTGAATATTGACCGATGCAGATTGATTTCTGAATATTTGCCAGCCGAATTAATCTTTATATAAACGTCTCGAATATGAAGACGAAATGGCCGCGTAATCGTATAATTGCTCAGGAAAACGCATTATTCTACGACCCTGGACCTTCGGATACATCCTGACTGAAGAAATGTTATTGATTTACTTTCACGAATCGGTATTTTTGATTTAAAGATATACGACACTGCCATTAAGCCCAATAATTATCGGGCCATCGATGGTCGATTTTGATTTTTAAAAAATGCAAACAAACATTAGATACTTATAGACTAGTATATTTTGTGAATATTTTAAACATTTTTCCCCTGATTTTTGCAATTCTGTCGCACGCCGGTTAATTCTCCATGTCTAAGACTAAGAATACATGGTTAAATAATTCATTGAATCGATATCATTTGTTATTAAAAGCCTTCTCTTGTTTGTGCACATGAAACGCAAGGGAGATGTTCTTTTCTTCACACAGCGATGATTGCGCACGCGCGTCTGAACGGAGTACGAAATGAATAAAATTCTAGATAAATTAATATATTGAGTAATATAGAATTCTGGTATTGTTGTTAGTTGAATGATCCCAACAATGGCGTCTGGAATAGGTCATCGATCCCGAACACAAAAACGACTACAACTCAACTTGGTGTTAGGAAATTAGTCACGACGTATCAATCGCTCTTAGGCTTCTCATCTGCCGTGCACGATCACTCATGATATGTTTCGTGTTTATCTGAGTACCTAAGTTCATAAGCTGGATATATATTTATATAAAAATCCACGCAAACAAAGTATCTCACACTTATGTTAAGTAGCGAACCCAGACAATATGAAGAGTATCAAGAACTAGAGCGATTTCTGTATTGATAATTAAAAAAAAATTATGCAAATTTCTCCGTGTAGATTTTTTATAATGATTTTGTATTACGAACCCTTATACTCCTTCGCTGCATGCCGATTAAAGTTAGATGTAATTAAATTTTCAAGTCATTATGAAAAAGTACAAACTACCCTTTTTATACTAGTATCAAAATTTCCATTACATATCTAGAGAGAAAACACTCATTCAGACTTTCAGTGGACGATCACCTTTCAAATACAGCGTCGATTTTCTGCGAGCCGTCCAAAATTCTCACAACCTTACAAGGGTCACCTTTTGCCCCTTTAAACGCAAAAGAGTTCCGATTTCGCCATGTTCCGTACGCTCAATTTCAATGCATAAAATGAACGAAATGACATGATATGGAGTAGGAGAGTTTAGTCGACATAAATATACCGGGGAATCTCTTTGACTTCATCATTACTTCACGGGACAATAGTAGCGTTACCAACGAGTTTTAAATATCACCACTGCTTCGTTACATACCTGTCATGCACACATTGTATAAGAGTATAGCTTTCAGTTGTTTTACAAACTTAATTGGTTCGAGTTACGGTCCTCAATAAGCAAACCAAATGATGCAAATAACAAACATACTTCGCAAGGGAAACCACGACGCCATGTTTCTGTTTCTTTTTAATTGCAATGGATAGTACAAAACACGATTGTCACAAGCGTTGACTCTATCGCTGCACTTCTTTTGACATGTAATTGTATGAAAATACACGAAGATGTGTTATGATCCCCTAAAAGTCGCTCAGTGGATACTTGGATGGATAAAATTGCATTTATTTTAAAATCAAAACCTCGCTTAGATCTTTCTATTGTTGATAGTCATTTTACGTCTACTCTTATGTTATTTGTCTTGTTTTTGATCAAGTGGACTTGAGTATACCCGTGTCGTAACTCCAACCCCGACAGAAGGACAGATTTTCTTCATGGAATTAAAGTCTTTAACCTGATAATATCTTTCGCGACATGCTTCTATAATTGCGAAGTACAATGTACTTATGTAATTCGTACAAAAGTAGCCTTTTCAATTTTACTCGATTTGTTTAAGATTTTTTTCTTATCGATAAGTCACTGTTTAAGATCTACTAATAATATGGCTTTTATGGTCAAGAGACTTCCAACTGTCGAAATTACTGATTATCCGGAAGATTAGACATGGCCACCGGCCGCGGTTCTGGCATTTAATATAAATGTTTGAGACAGCCCCGCAGAAAGTGGCGACAAAGTATTTGACAGAAAATTACTGACAAATTATTTTCGGCATTCACCATGAAAAGCTGTTGTCTCAGGACGAAAATAAATGATCACCTTTCAAGTTCTTTCAACGAAGACACCATACTAATGATATCAGTACAAGTGCGTAAAGAGCGACTGCGCATTGGCCATTCTATGGAAGAAATGACATATGTTAATGTATTCTGAAATATTTCAGCCTGCGAAAAATATGCATTCTATTATTTTTATTGGCTCTTCCCTCTTAACAGTCCTTCAGAAAATGATATAGATTGCTATCGTTAAGCAGTAAAATTGTTGTCGCCTATATCACTGCCTAATCATCACCTATGCGTCGCTTATGTCCTTTAGCTAATATCATCCAATCAAAATCTGTTTTTTTCCGAGCACATTAAGAGAATACTGATGTATCAATCGGTATAATGCTTTATTCCGTTTAAGCTAAGATTATATAGCCGATGGAAAATTTTGCAATAACTGCATCCGAAATTTTACTTTTCAATTATGCATATGTACGTGGAATCCATTTCATTAGATTTTATTTTAAATGTTGGTCCCAGTTTAGTTCAATCGTGAGACAATATGACTTAAAGTGATTATCGATTGGGCAGGTATCAGCGCCTGCTGAAACATTTACTAGGTACATTACTAGGTACACGGTATTGAATTGTATATGGCTTGCAAAAAGACCATCATCGCCCGTGATACACGTCATTCTAGCACTGCTTTAAGTATCCGTTGGACGGGGTCCATTGTTCCGTTGACATAAACACATAGGTTAGCGAGCCAATTATCACAGCGAGAAGCCAAATCACACAACAATAAAAATTGTCTCTATCTCAGCACTTTTGGCTCGGGCCACACGCTAGAGCAGGGCCGTAATTGTCTATCATGAACATTTAACATAATTACCTTCGGGAAGTTACCACCAATAATAGAATCGCAGCAACAAAAAGCTCAGCCACTCTTGTAAAAGTAAACGACCACATAACCGTATTGAAATATCCTTCCGCGTCACTGACTTGGTTTTCATTCCATGATTGTGAGCCTGGTTAGGGTAATCATAGTGAACAATGCCTGACAAAATTTCGACAACAGTTTCTGACGGACTACATTATAGACTTTCTATACGAGACAAATTTGCGTTTCGCTACAGCAGTCTTATGTCGTCTGCTGACTTCAGAAGGAGTCAGATAGGTGTTTTATCCACTACCACAGTCTATCATCAATGTCATGCATAATGGTCTTTACCAGACAATTGTATAAGATGGGAGTTAGTTCTGCTACAATAGACCAAACGACCAAATGAGCAAGCCAACAGGCGAAATTGAGAGTTTTAACAGAAAGTAATTCACTTGTCGTCTGCTTTTCAATTATGAATACGTGTATACCGAGTAATAAATATTTTCAAAACATTGCTAAACACATTTGTCGATCATAAAAGAGATATGAACACTATTTAGAGATGGTTTTACGATAATAAATGGGTTGATAAGTTCAAAGGAAATATATACCTCAAAATCGCATAACCCTTTCAAATGTCAATAGCTAAGACAATGGCCGTTTCTGAAACGATCTAATGAAGCTTGCAGGGCGATATCCGATTGTTCTGAGTATGTCATACATTGTTCTGATAGTTTGCAGAGAATGAAATGTAAAATATCTGTCAAAATTGACAGTGAATGAATTTGAAAAATGGAGTATTAAATCGGGCTCGACATTCACATAAACCAAGTAAATTAACTTCTGTCTGCTAGCCGGCTTACCGAAGAGAAAGCGTGGTTTTTGCAACAATAACTTTTTGTTAATTGGGAAGTCCCTCGGAAAACAAATGCTTTTCATGAAAGAGTTAGAAGAATATGGTCAAAGATATTTCCATAGAAACTAATAAATGTATTTTGTTTTATAGGTTGCACGGCCATTGACTATGAAGAAAGATGGCATCCAGACCCGAAATAGAAAAATGTCAACAAAAAGCAAGAAAGGGAAGAAAGGAATGAGTATGTCAGATCTCCTTAAGCCACTTGATAAACCGTTTGGCGGATTCCCACCCAACCTGAATGCCATGCACGCACCAATGCCAACATATATGGGCGGTGGATCATCATTCGGTGGATCATTCCATCCACATGGATCATCACATATGCAAGGATCCACAGGATTAAGCCACAGTGGATTCTCGAGCGGATTCAACAACTTCCCTTCATCTCTACAATCAAGCTTTGCATCATCCTTTTCCAACAATCCGGGATCCGGTTTTCCATCAGGACTTAATTTGTCAACGTCAACAGGATTCTCGTCAGGGTTGAATCTGACATCCAGTTCAAATATGGTCGGTGCAATGGCGTGAAATGTGACTTTACAGAAATGCACAGACATAAATAGCTCAAAGGCAGCTCCGTCAGGAAATTCGGAATTGTAAGAGTGCATGTCACTGTCCTCGTTTACGTACCTGATGTTATGAACCTTTTTGTGTCATGTCTATGGTGAGAAGCAGATTAACGGTAGTTAATTTCTGACAATTTCGATTCGTCTGCAACAAGTGAAGCGCATGCGCTAATCGAGCATGGATCATCGAGACAGACAATGCGGAGGGATGCGTGCCAAGTTGCCGTTTACGTGAATATTTATTTATCACGAATAGAAACCAACATAATAGAGGAATATATTTAGTAAGTCACGGACATTTAAAAGAGAGTCCCGGTTTTTTTACATCTCCGGTTTCAGTTTTCTATTCAGCAAACTCTATGAGTGTGAATCACAGACGAAAGTTGAGAGCCGGAGTGAGAAGCTTGGGTGGTTTGGAGGGACTATTTTGGGTAAATTGACCCACCTGCAGGTCATCTACGCACGAGAGGTCAGCTCGCGTAGCCACCTCGTTTTCAAATGCTACATTACATTATATTTTTGCTGTGCCGTAGAAGTCCATTAGTCATTGTTTAATGTGAGAGTGTATTGAAATGTAGTCTATGACGCCATTTCAGGTGCTTGCTAACCTACTGTGTACCAATCTAATGCTGATTTGATTTCGAATCAGCAACGAACGGTTGTACTGTGGTTTCATGATGAATTAATTAAGTAAGTGTGACTTTCACCTAATATTTGAAGTTTGAATAACAACGGTTATGGTAACAAAAGGTGCTTGAATATTCACAGCACCTAAACGTTTGCTCAAAGGGGAGCTTGAATCCGAGGAAATGCGGACTAAATTTCCTCTTTTTAATTATGTAAATATTAATTTATTTTCATAATGTTAATATAGATATTAAGATTGAGAGAGTTTGATGTGATTGTTCCATGACAAAATGAAAACTAATTCTAGTCTAAGGTATAAGGGAATAAACCAATGAAAATCCTGTGTGAACGTATGTCGCATGGAAAACCCGAGTGCTAGGTAAAGTGATTTGAATAGTTTAGCTATTTAGAATGATACAATCTTAACAGTGCATGTCATCATTCAATCATTTACATTGTATAATAGTGTGCCTTTTCGTTGCAAATGGCAGTATATTTATTTTGTAGATAATTCTACAAATATCTGAAATTTGAGGAAATCCAAAAAGGATATTTTTGCTCGTCGCGGATCTACATGAAATCCATTTTATAGATCTTGAAATCCTATCATTAACTGAGTCTCTGATCATTTACCAGGAACATAGACAGATGATGTCATGGTTACAGTGACGTCATTTGCTATAGATTTGGTGAAGATTTGTCACTCAAAACACATTCCATTCACTCATTGGAAGACGTGTGATTGTGGAATATTCATTTGTCAACATTGATTTTGTATGTATATATATAATTATAAATTGTTTTAGACTACTATCGTTTATGCAGTGTAATAAGACTGACATTGTATAGGTATGGAATACAACATGGATTTTTGAAATAAATGATAAAATTGGAAACTTGAATTTTGTTATTCATCACCATAAATTACAATGATGTCTTGATGTCTGATAAAAGGAAGTGAGGCAGGAGATTTGCCTTTACAACATGGCGATGTTCACATAAAAGAAAAACAAAAAAGAAAAACATACTGAGAATTAATGCATACATGAGGTGAAAATGATATTCGATTAAATGACAATAGTCCGTCCTGGAACGGTCAATAGATATTCAGAAACATGCCCACATGCCATTGGTATGATAAAGTGGTTCACAGACCCTGACTTCCGGTTAAGGTAAAGACACTTTAATAAATGGACATACATACATATCATGCATATTTAAAACAGCAACAAATAAGCCGTCCATACGTAGAAATTGATTCATGAGGAGTAATCAACATAGAGCGGCCATACAACCTATGGTTTTATTATATATCAAATGATGATACTACGTACTATAATAATTACGAAAGGTTACAACCATAGATATGCAATGAAAACATGTATGGGGCTTATAAATCTTCTATGCAGCCAGTACATGGTACGTGAAATAAAAAAAAAGGAAAAAGAAGAAAGATGTTACTTGAACATCTATTTTTGTACAACAATGCAATAAACCGGTCTTTATTACCACACTTGTAACTTCCTCTAAATCCGTCGACTAATAAGATTTCAGCAAATAAATGACTAAAACCTATCCGGAAATAACCGATCAAAGTGATGGTAAAACACTTGTATCTTTATTCTAAATAGTCACAATAAATGAATAAGCGATTGTAAAATAAAGTACAAATTGTAAATATTTAATCTAACTTTTGTGTTATTTTCGACATTAAGTTATAATAGTGAACATGAATTGTTATAAACACAAAGTCTGTGTGGGTACGATCAATGCATTTTCATTTTTATTTCATGTTTTAAGGAAAGCTTATAACATAATTGTCAACAAAGTTCTTAATTTACGTCACACCATGTCTATAAATAAATATATATTCTGATTACATACAAAAACAAATAAATAAAAATTAAATGATAACTATATAATATGATGATAATTTATGAAAGAATCTAGTTAAATATTCCACACAAAACTCGTTCTACTGTAATTAAAGACAGCACGGAAAAGGGGGTCTTTGACTTGGTAAAAAGATTGTAACTTATAAAATAATAAGTAAATGAATAAATAGATTACTTAATTGATTAGTTTACATATCAAGTTATTAATCAAACGTACAGATCTGAAAGCCTGTGATGTGTATACACTAGAGAACCTGGTGACACCAGGGTCCTGCCTACTCATTACCTTGACATTCCTACCCCCTCCCCGACCACCACTGATTATCCTCGGCCGTGACACCAGGGTCCTGCGTACCAGTACCTTGACATTCCTACCCCCTCCTCGACCACCACTGATTATTCTCAGCCGTGACACCAGGGTCCTGCCTACTCAATACCTTGACATTCCTACCCATTCCAGACCACCACTGATTATCCTCAGCCGTGACACCAGGGTCCTGCCTACTCAATACCTTGACATTTCTACTACCTACCCGACCACCACTGATTATCCCCAGCAGTGACACCAGGGTCCTGCCTACTCAATACCTTGACATTCCTATCCTCTCCCCGACCACCACTGATTATCCTCAGCCGTGACACCAGGGTCCTGCCTACTCATTACCTTGACATTTCTACTACCTACCCGACTACCAATGATTATCCTCAACCGTGACACAAGGGTCCTGCCTATTCAATACCTTGACATTCCTACCCATTCCAGACCAAACCTGATTATGCTCAGCCGTGACACCAGGGTCCTGCCTACTCATTACCTTGACATTCCTACCCCCTTCCCGACCACCACTGATTATCCTCAGCCGTGACCCCAGGGTCCTGCCTACTAGTACTTTGACATTCCTATCCTCTCCCCGACCACCACTTATTATTTTCAGCCGTGACCTCAGGGCCCTGCATACCAGTACCTTGACATTCCTAGCCCCTCCCCCGACCACCACTGATTATCCTCAGCCGTGACACCAGGGTCCTGCCTACTCAATACCTTGACATTTCTACTACCTACCCGACCACCACTGATTATCCTCAGCAGTGACATAAGGGTCCTGCCTTCTTTAACCTGACATTGATACCTAATTCCCAACAGCACTGATTATTCTCAGCCGTAACTCCAGGGTCCTCTCTACTCAATACCTTGACATTCCTACCCCCTTCCGTGACACAAGGGTCCTGCCTACTCAATACTTTGACATTCCTAACCCCTCCCAGACCACCACTGATTATCCTCAGCAGTGACACCAGGGTCCTGCATACCAGTACCTTGACTTTCCTACCCCCTCCCCCGACCACCACTGATTATCCTCAGCCGTGACACCAGGGTCCTGCCTACTCAATACCTTGACATTTCTACTACCTACCCGACCACCACTGATTATCCTCAGCAGTGACATAAGGGTCCTGCCTTCTTTTACCTGACATTGATACCTAATTCCCAACAGCACTGATTATTCTCAGCCGTAACTCCAGGGTCCTCTCTACTCAATACCTTGACATTCCTACCCCCTTCCGTGACACAAGGGTCCTGCCTACTCAATACTTTGACATTCCTATCCCCTCCCCGACCACCACTGATTATCCTCAGCCGTGACACCTCCCCCGACCACCACTGATTATCCTCAGCCGTGACACCAGGGTCCTGCCTACTCAATACCTTGACATTTCTACTACCTACCCGACCACCACTGATTATCCTCAGCCGTGACGCCATGGTCCTGCCTTCTTTTACCTGACATTCCTACCTATTTCCCAACAGCACTGATTATTCTCAGCCGTGACTCCAAGGTCCTATCTACTCAATACTTTGACATTCCTATCCCCTCCCCGACCACCACTGATTATCCTCAGCCGTGACACCAGGGTCCTGCCTACTCAATACCTTGACATTCCTACCCCCTCCCCGACCACTACTGATTATGCTCAGCCGTGACACAAGGGTCCTGCCTACTCAATACCTTGACATTCCTACCCCCTCCCCCGACCACCTCTTATTATGCTCAGCCGTGACACAAGGGTCCTGCCTACTCAATACCTTGACATTCCTACCCCATTCCCGACTACCACTGATTATCCTCAGCCGTGACACCAGGGTCCTGCCTACTCAATACCTCGACATTTCCACTACCTACCCGACCACCACTGATTATCCTCAGCCGTGACACCAGGGTCCTGCCTACTCAATACCTTGACATTCCTATCCTCTCACCGACCACCACTGATTATCCTCAGCAGTGACACCAGGGTCCTGCCTACTCATTACCTCGAAATTTCTACTACCTACCCGACTACCAATGATTATCCCCAGCAGTGACACCAGGGTCCTGCCTACTCAATACCTTGACATTTCTACTACCTACCCGACCACCACTGATTATCCTCAGCAGTGACATAAGGGTCCTGCCTTCTTTTACCTGACATTGATACCTAATTCCCAACAGCACTGATTATTCTCAGCCGTAACTCCAGGGTCCTCTCTACTCAATACCTTGACATTCCTACCCCCTTCCGTGACACAAGGGTCCTGCCTACTCAATACTTTGACATTCCTAACCCCTCCCCGACCACCACTGATTATCCTCAGCAGTGACACCAGGGTCCTGCATACCAGTACCTTGACTTTCCTACCCCCTCCCCCGACCACCACTGATTATCCTCAGCCGTGACCCCAGGGTCCTATCTGCCAGTACCTTGACATTCCTACCGCCTCCCCGACCACCACTGATTTTCCTCAGCCGTGACACCATGATCCTGCCTTCTTTTACCTGACATTCCTACCCATTTCCCAACAGCACTGATTATTCTCAGCCGTGACTCCAGGGTCCTGCCTACTCAATGCCTTGAAATTTCTACCCCCTCCCCGACCACCACTTATTATCCTCGGCCGTGACACCAGGGTCCTGCCCACTCAATACCTTGACATTCCTACCCCCTTCCCGACCACTACTGATTATGCTCAGCCGTGACACAAGGGTCCTGCCTACTCAATACCTTGACATTCCTACCCCCTCCCCCGACCACCTCTTATTATGCTCAGCCGTGACACAAGGGTCCTGCCTACTCAATACCTTGACATTCCTACCCCATTCCCGACTACCACTGATTATCCTCAGCCGTGACACCAGGGTCCTGCCTACTCAATACCTCGACATTTCCACTACCTACCCGACCACTACTGATTATCCTCAGCCGTGACACCAGGGTCCTGCCTACTCAATACCTTGACATTCCTATCCTCTCACCGACCACCACTGATTATCCTCAGCCGTGACACCAGGGTCCTGCCTACTCATTACCTCGAAATTTCTACTACCTACCCGACTACCAATGATCATCCTCAACCGTGACACCAGGTTCCTGCCTACTCATTACCTTGACATTCCTACCCATTCCAGACCACCACTGATTATCCTGAGCCGTGACACCAGGTTCCTGCCTACTCATTACCTCGAAATTTCTACTACCTACCCGACTACCAATGATCATCCTCAACCGTGACACCAGGGTCCTGTCTATTCAATACCTTGACATTCCTACCCATTCCAGACCACCACTGATTATCCTGAGCCGTGACACCAGGGTCCTGCCTATTCAATACCTTGACTTTCCTACCCCCTCCCCGACCAACACTGATTATGCTCAGCCGTGACACAAGGGTCCTGCCTACTCAATACCTTGACATTCCTACCCCTCCCCCCGACCACCACTGATTATGCTCAGCCATGACACAAGGATCCTGCCTACTCAATACCTTGACATTCCTACCCCCTCCCCGACCACCACTGATTATCCTCAGCCGTGACACCAGGGTCCTGCCTACTCAATACCTTGACATTCCTACCCCCTCCCCGACCACCACTGATTATCCTCAGCCGTGACACCAGGGTCCTGCCTACTCAATACCTTGACATTTCTACTACCTACCCGACCACCACTGATTATCCTCAGCCGTGACACAAGGGTCCTGCCTTCTTTTACCTGACATTCCTACCTAATTCCCAACAGCACTGATTATTCTCAGCCGTGACTCCAGGGTCCTGTCTACTCAATACCTTGATATTACTAACCCCTCCCCGACCACCACTGATTATCCTGAGCCGTGACACCAGGGTCCTGCCCACTCAATACCTTGACATTCCTACCCCCTTCCCGACCACTACTGATTATGCTCAGCCGTGACACAAGGGTCCTGCCTACTCAATACCTTGACATTCCTACCCCCTCCCCCGACCACCTCTTATTATGCTCAGCCGTGACACAAGGGTCCTGCCTACTCAATACCTTGACATTCCTACCCCATTCCCGACTACCACTGATTATCCTCAGCCGTGACACCAGGGTCCTGCCTACTCAATACCTCGACATTTCCACTACCTACCCGACCACCACTGATTATCCTCAGCCGTGACACCAGGGTCCTGCCTACTCAATACCTTGACATTCCTATCCTCTCACCGACCACCACTGATTATCCTCAGCCGTGACACCAGGGTCCTGCCTACTCATTACCTCGAAATTTCTACTACCTACCCGACTACCAATGATCATCCTCAACCGTGACACCAGGTTCCTGCCTACTCATTACCTTGACATTCCTACCCATTCCAGACCACCACTGATTATCCTGAGCCGTGACACCAGGTTCCTGCCTACTCATTACCTCGAAATTTCTACTACCTACCCGACTACCAATGATCATCCTCAACCGTGACACCAGGGTCCTGTCTATTCAATACCTTGACATTCCTACCCATTCCAGACCACCACTGATTATCCTGAGCCGTGACACCAGGGTCCTGCCTATTCATTACCTTGACTTTCCTACCCCCTCCCCGACCAACACTGATTATGCTCAGCCGTGACACAAGGGTCCTGCCTACTCAATACCTTGACATTCCTACCCCTCCCCCCGACCACCACTGATTATGCTCAGCCATGACACAAGGATCCTGCCTATTCAGTACCTTGACATTCCTACCCCCTCCCCGACCACCACTGATTATCCTCAGCCGTGACACCAGGGTCCTGCCTACTCAATACCTTGACATTCCTACCCCCTCCCCGACCACCACTGATTATCCTCAGCCGTGACACCAGGGTCCTGCCTACTTTTACCTTGACATTCCTACCCATTTCCCACCAGCACTGATTATTCTCAGCCGTGACCCCAGGGTCCTGTCTACCAGTACCTTGACATTCCTACCCCCTCCCCGACCACCACTGATTATCCTCAGCCGTGACACCAGGGTGCTGTCTACTTTCACCTTGACATTCCTACCCACTTCCCACAAGCACTGATTATCTTCAGCTATGGCCCCAGGGTCCTGCGTACCAGTACCTTGACATTTCTAACCCCTCCTCGACTACCACTGATTATCCTCAGCCGTAACACCAGGGTCCTGCCTTCTAAATACCTTGACATTCCTACCCCATTTCGACCACCATTGATTATCCTCGCCTTGACATTTATACATCCTTCCCGACCAGCACTGATTATCCTCAGCCGAGGATCTCTCTGTATACATATAAATACGTGTAATTTATTCTATACTTTATACACACAGTTTATACAGTATATTATTATTGAGTATAATTATATACAATATATGTATTTTGATCATACAAAAAGATTGCATATATTCTCTACCATAGTTTATGACCATGTTCTACTTCAGACTAAAATGTTGCTAAGACATTGATGTTGTCCAAGCACCAGCAGTGGACAATGAAAATAGAGTTTATGATACACGGTGGTACAATGAGGATTCCTGCCAGCTTCCAGGTCTGTGAAACGTAAAAACTATGAGGCAATTCATTAGGTAAACGCCAAACTACAAATAAAAAAAAACGTCTGACGTGACATATGAACAACAACAACAACAACAACAACAACAAAACAACGACGACGGCATCATCATCATTATCATCATCATTAACATCAACAACAACAATAACAGCAGCAGCAGATGCAACAAAAGCAGCAATAACAACAACACACCCAACTCTTGGTTGCTCATCGTAGATGGAAAACCTTTCATATACAGGGCTTAATATATTTAATATAATTTTGTATACTGAATTAACAAGATTTCTGACCATGTTTTATAAACAATACTTATGCATAGCACACAGTAATATATTCCATTAGTTTTTATAGATACGTGTCTCACATTTACCGATCAAAACAATAACTGGGATGACGGGGATGTCTTTTTAACCAACCAGAGTCACGTGACCAGGAAGTAAACATATCACAATACATATCTTAATACACCATCTGCTGGAAAACTGAATTCGTCACTATCTGGTGTACACGTAGGACTACCACTTCCTGAAAAACTCCCCTGGAACTTTGTTTAAATTACCAAAGCACCATGCGATCTGCATAGAAGAATCAACTAAAGAAAAAAAAACACAAACAAGCAAACCAAAAAGAAAAAAAGAAAAAAAAAACCACAAACAAACAAACAAAAAACAAAACAAAACAAAACAAGAAAATAAGAATAAAAAAACAAAAACAACCCGGGAAGACATCGCATTTACTGACATGACAAAATCTCAACAGGAGAATAAACCAGAGAAACAAAACAAGAATTAATACATACAGGACGTCACAAAAGTATTTCATTACATTGTATTCACGGCACCGATTTTAAGGTACAAATCCCCCTCACTCAAATCTAAACTATAGGCAATTACTTTTCTATATATAGCATACTACATGATAACACTTATCTTTCCTAAAACAGTGCTAATGTCCACGTCATACGCCGTAAACATCACGTCAGAAATGCTAATGTCCACGTCATACGCCGTAAACATCACGTCAGAAATATACTTACTAATCGATAAATTTACAACCTTTCTTAAATTCAAAAAAAAAAAAAAAAAAAAATCGGTCATATTTCTAATTGCTCATAAATTGTGATCAGTGTTGTGAGGTCGCACAGTAAGAAGTCTTACATATCAGACACAGAATGACAGGATCATGATCAGAGTTTAAATTTCGTATATGATCATGAGGTATCAGATTGGCAGGGACCTGCACAAAGCAAAAGGTCAAGAGGTCGTATAACTTTGTAGCATATATATAGTGGTGCCGATACCGCGATCAGAGTCAAGAGGTATTATAAATATAATGTTGTGAAGCAGAGTGGCAGAGACTTGGACAGAATCAAGTGGTCAAGAGGTCATATATCTCTGGCAGCAGAGTAGTGGGGTTGTAATCGGGGTCACGAGGTCGCATATCTCTGGTAGCAGAGTGGTGGGGTTGTATTTAGGATCACTAGGTCATATATATCTCTGTTAACAGAGTGTTGAGGTTGTAACTAGGGTCACGGGGTTGTAACTAGGGTCACGGGGTTGTATATCTTTGGTAGCAGAGTGGCAGAGACCTGGATAAAGTCAAGTGGTCAAGAGGTCTCTGGTAGAAGAGTAGTGGAGTTGTAACCAGGGTCAAGAGGTCGGATAACATGGTAGAAGAATGGTTGTAATCAGGTTCATGAAGTCGTATTACTGTGGTTGCAGAGAGATGGGGTTGTAATTGGGGTCGAGAAGTCATTCAACTCTTGTAGCAGAGTTGGGATGGGGGATGGATCGTGATCAGAGTCAAGAGGTCATAACACTGGTAGCAGAATTGTGGAGGTCGTATAACTATAATGGAGGGTAGCCGAATAACAAAATCAAGAGGCTATATAAATCAGGGTAGCGAAATGATGGGGTCATGACAAGAATCCAGTGGTCGTATAATTTAGATAACAATGTGATTTGGTCGTGTTCACGACCAAAGGGTTATATAACTCGGGTCGCAAAATGACGGGATCGTAATCAGTGTCGAGAGGTTGTGTAACTTTGGAGCAATATGATTAGGTCGTTATCATGACCAAGAGATCGCTGCTGTAGGAGTAAAGATGTATTTTAAGGTAGCAGTGCTTCTGAGTCATAGGTGAGAACAAGGTATTGTAACTCTCAGGTAGTGATCAGCGAAGTTTTTTTCAGGGCAGACTGAACGGAAATATACAGGTAGGTCATATAGGTGTCCCTGTCAACAATTTTAGCATACATGTATGTGTTTTTACTCAAGTATTGGCGTTGCCATCATGTGACGCAAACGTTGGCGCCGCCACCATATGACGCTGGTCATTAAGTGTAAACTTTGTAAACGCTGATCAGTCATACAAGTTTTGTTAATCTAATTAAAATCAGCTGATAATTCTGTCTATAGCGTACTCCAGGAATGAAGTACTTACTTACCTATACAGAACAGCTGATAGGAAACTGATGGAAATTTGTCATAATGTTCAGGGATGCAAAATATGTACAAAAATCGACACAGAGATGTAACAATTTATGTTCATTAGAAAAAAGTGCGACCCTAAACATGCAGACTCTGTAGACTACACAGTGGCGGCTCTAGCCGTGGAAACTCTATCAACTACACATAGGCGGCTTTAGACACACAAACTCTATAAACTACATAGAGACGACTCTAATCATGCAAGCTGCATCGACTATATAGAGGCAGCTCTAGTCACTGAAATTCTATCAACTACATAGAGGCGGCTCTAGACATGCAAACTCTATCTACTACATAGTGGCAGTTCTAGTAATGGAAGTTGTATTAATTGCATAGTGACGACTCTACTCGTAGAAATTCTATTAATTACACAGTTGCTCTAGTCATGAAAGTTGTATCAACAACATAGTGGTTGCTTTAGTCTTGCAGTAACTATAATGTACATAATGGCGACCATAGGTATAACCTTACTTAGTGACAGCACTAGTCATGCAAGGTCTATCGATTACATAATGGAGACTCCAGCCATCCAAGTCTTTTAATGATATAGAGGCCAGAATGTCCTCGCTAGCTCCCTACATAGTGGTGGCTCTAGTCACGCAAGGCCTTTAAATTACATAGTGATGACATTATATCCATAACTAGCCCTATCAACCATATTGTGTTAGCGATATCAATGTAAGGTCTATCAACTTTATAGTGGCAACTTTTACTATGCCAGCTGTATTACCCACATAGCCATGGCACTATTTTTTTTCAAGCTAGCCCGAAACTCAGGAACCATTTTGCCAAATAAACGCGCATGCGTACACATCATTTCTGTTGATGAGGAAAATATCGGGATCTTAGTCCTTATACATATATTTTTCAAGGTTATTTGCACGAATGCATTTCAAGATATCTATGATACATCATTGCATATCACGTCAGTCTGAATTTTCTCTGATTCGAAATGTACTCAAGAGTAACCTTGCCACTTCGTTCTGACATTTCTAAGTTAGCTTCATGTTTTACAAACAACATTTGTCCTGTCGTCGTATGTTTCATGGGTTCATAATAATTTATCAAATATAAAGTGAATCGAATTTCATAAATTTTCTCAAACTATGTGAGAAAAAGCTATGAAGGGAATGCTATAAATTATACATATCGTTGTGTGGGTGATATGTTGCAGACATTTGGACTTGCTATGAGATAAATGTGCATTTGAGAAGCAGACTGAAGGTCGTGGTACAACATAGAACTTCTACTGTGCGACGGAGTCGAGGGGCGCGCTGTATTCGTTTCATCATATTTCACGCCGCCATAAAGACATCTTTGTTTTCATTTCGATCACGCACCGTCGATTAGGGTTAATATGCACGATTTCAAACTCTTGCTCAACATGTATATGTGGTGGAAAGATGATTTAAACGTGGACTGTGGAGCTGGTGAAGACGATGATGATTTAAACGTGGACTGTGGAGCTGGTGAAGACGATGATGATGGCTTTGTATATGCTTCTGCTTTTGATAATGATAATGATTTTGGCGACGACGATGTTAATTGTTGTTGTCGTAGTCGTCGTCGTTGATAATGATGATTATGATAATGATGATGGTGATGATGATGATGATGATGATGATGATGATGATATTGATGATGACAAAAACAGAAACAGCGACGGCGATATGTATATCGTTGATGAAGATAATGATCATGATCACGAAGAAGAGGAACATGAAGAAAAAGAAGAAGAAGCAAATGATGGTGATGATTATGATGATAATGACTACGACGAAGATGATGTCGACTTTGCCGCAGTCGCAGAAAATGAGAACAGCGACTGTCACAACGACAAAAAGCAACGGGAGAATAACAGCAGCACAAATCACGATATAGATGATAACATTTCATTAACATACTTAAATAGCAACGATAAACATAAATCCATATTTACTGTCAATAAGTGGTCTTTACATCTATTTATTTGTATTTTCATGAATTGAAATAAGGCATTCTTTAAAATTTGTATAGATTCAGCGCCGTCTGTTCACCTTTTCATTCATTGTGGTAAAACACATATTTAAGATTGATTTGAACGATTGGAAACATCTTGAGCAGAATATATGTCATTCCACACGACATAAAGAAACCTTGAAACTAAAACTTACTATACAGTCACTAACAGCTGCGTCGCCCCCATCGAATGGGCGTCAAGTTTTATTGACCAGTTGAAGAGGAGCAAGGTCTAATTATATTAGCCGTGACGTGGACGAACACCGATAGACAGAATTCATATTTTTTTCCTCGCATAAAACAATAGGTTTCGCCTCTTTGGGTGGCAGTCACCATATGTACTATGTGTGAGATAGCCACCTTTTGACACGTTTTCAATCTTCCCACACAAGAGGAATTCGCACACGGCATACCAAAGATTGCTAGCAATAATTAAAATAACGTAAAATGGTACTAAACTTATGAAACCTGCCATTCTTCATATTCGAAATGTAAAGACACGTATGTAAATGTATTGAATCTGCAATTTGAGCACTTTACTGCTATTATTGGTTTTGTACTTTAACTGGCTTCCTCTTGTCCAATGTTATTTCAGCAATATACTTACGATGTTGAAGAGGAATCCCCCCATTTCTTTACGGAAAAACATTGAAGTATATTACTCTTAAACACTCCCCTCCTCCCTTGCTTCAGTAACACCAATACACATTATTCTTCCGAAAATCGAGATGAAATTTCATTTGAGTAAAAATCGCTCTATTGAAACCTTCCCTCCCTTATACTTCAGAGTGATCCGTCTTTACTTGATCACCGTGCATATTTTGCATTTTACATATTATAAACCTTTATGTAAATGTTTCATAATAAAATTGTAATTGGGTAATCAAAGAACGTAAAAATACACTCTATATATAATGTATTAGACAAAATATATATAAAACATTTTATGATGAGTTTTATTTGTCACATATTTCAAAAATAAATTTACGAAAGTTTGTATTTTTTGTCAATTCGACATTTATTGTAATTTCTATTAAAGTATTTCAATACAGCTATATTAGAACGAAAAAACAAGTTCTCAAAGTTACTTGTGATCTACAAAATAAAATGACAATTTGTAAATTACATAAAAATTTAGCACTAGCATATATAGATATGATGGAGGTGGTAGAGGTTAAACCTGCTTTTAAAGGCCATCTTTATTAAGCGATTCCCGGTCAACAGTCAACATGTCTCTTTCATAACTACTATAGCATAGGTAGCACTTTCTCGCTCTCATTTATTACTTTGATTATATGATATATGAACCTCTACATTCAACATATTGGAGCCGGCGTGGCTCAGTGGATGAGGTGCTCGGCTCGTAACCGAGAGATCCCAAAGTCGACACCGGTGTCCTGTCTCGTATGACACAGTGAAAACCGAGGTCCAGTGTCACGGTAGGCGTGGCACGTTAAAGATCCCTCACTGCTTCGGATGGGTTCATTGCAAAGTTATAAATTTCCATGCAATGCATCAGGCAGATGCTGCAATCATACACATGAAATAGTCGTAAAGGGATGTAAAGCAATACTCAGTCAATCAATCAACATTTTGAACTAATATTTTCTCTCACTAAAATGGAGATTTGATACCATACCGGATGTTGTTTGCCAAACAGGAGGCGCTTACTCATACTCCTCTCAGGCATCGGGCTACACATCTGACAGGAGACGCTTACTACTCTCGGGCACCGGGTTACACATCTAACAAGAGTTGTTAACTCCTTTCCGGCACATGGTTTCACCTCTGGCAGAAGACGCTAACTCCTTTCGGGCACCTGGTTGGACCTCTAATTGCCAGGAATACATGGTTGTCCACTGTGGCACATTGTTGTGAAGAATGCCGTTTTACAGTGCGGAGCACCTTCGTAAGTTCTATATTTCTATATAATAGTATTGGGAACATCTGTTCTTCATTTAAGAGAGAATTTTTACCCAGCATACCTAATAATGGTGTGATATGTATTAAAACTTTTAAATGATTATCATTCTTGAGGAAGGGGTTTTATGTGTAAAGATGGTCGAGATATTAATGCTACAACAAAGGCAAAATGGTAAAGGTAACTGGGAATAACCTAGCCGTGGAGTTAAACTGGTTGAATAATTCACCAGTACACATAATGGAGAATAGGTATTCTAGCTGCCAAAATGATAAAATCATTGGTTTGAAAAAGTATTAAACATCCATTTGCGAAAATAATAATAATAAAAAAAAAACTTATCAAAATGACCCATTAAAACAATCGATCATTATGCAAAATGATGGAATAATCCATCCGTATGATACTATGATAGAAATTCCCATTCTAATGCCAATATTAGAGAATATCGCAAGCGTATGCCAATATAATAAAATATCCGATCTGTATGTCAATATGATAGAATATCCCATCCGTATGCAAATATGAGAGAATATTCCATCCGCATACCTTTATGAAAGATATCTCATCCGTATGCCAATATCATAGAATATCCCATCTGTATGCCAGTATCATAAATATCCAATCTCTATACCAGTATGATAGAATATCCCATCCGTATGCAAATATGAGAGAATATCCGATCCGTATACCTTTATGAAAAATATCTCATCCGTATGCTAATACCATAGAATATCCCATCTGTATGCCAGTATCATAAATATCCCATCCCTATACCAGTATGATAAAATATCCCATCCGTATGCCAATGTGATAAAACATCCCATTCGTATACCTATATGATAGAATAATCCATTCGTATGCCAATAACATATTGGCCCATTCGTGTGCCAATATGATAAAATATTCCATTCGTATGCCAATAACATATCGGCCCATTCGTGTGCCAATATGATAAAATAATCCATTCGTATGCCAATAACATATTGGCCCATTCGTGTGCCAATATGATAAGATATTCCATTCGTATGCCAATAACATATCGGCCCATTCGTGTGCCAATATGATAAAATAATCCATTCGTATGCCAATAACATATTGGCCCATTCGTGTGCCAATATGATAAGATATTCCATCCGTATGTCAATATATTGAAATAACTCACTCCGATAAATATATGATAGAATGTCCCATTCTATGCTAATGTGATGGATTGCTAATATGAAAAGTTATTCTACATATGCCAAAAAATGATAAGATACATCATCAATGTATGCAAATGTGGTATTGTCAGTGGTTGAAATAAATAAATAATGAAGTAAATGCCTCGTTTTGAATTGAAATGAAGTCATATAACGCCAGATTTCGTTTGATGTTTCGTTCAATCTGACTGAAATTGAATACACGGGTTTGAAGGTTTGCCTCTTGAAACAACAATAGTACCACCTATATACAGTTTTATTTGTACGATGAAACTTTTAATGTATAGAATTAACCCACATGGTGTAATGAAGAAACATCAATCTTATACGAAGATGTCTATTCATTGTTAAATTGTGTATATTAAAGTAAATTGCCACAACAGAGGGTAAAGACAAACGTTATCGGTATTTAGCAGTCATCATTGAGCATTTTTGTAGCAGCATTCCATTGTCGCATGTTTTGCTGGAGTGACACGCAGGCGCCTTTTCGGCGTATGATGGTCTCCAGTATAACCTTATATTGCTAAAAAGTCCCAGCCACATAGAAAAAAAGTCTTGCATAATTTTCAGTAATTTTGCACACTTTATGATGACAAAATGTCTTTTGCAGATGTTAACTACATTACACTTTGGACATGCGTAAGGTCCGTCTTTTCTAAATGAGGGTTCTCGATTTAATCAGATCTGTACTCCACAAAACACAAAAGCGTTTTGTCTCACCACTGAGTGGTCCAAATATTCTTCATTCGCCCATTTCACACCCTTTAACGTTTTCTTCCAGACTTCTGAGTGTTCCTCATGCACCGTACATTTTACAACACATCGTATATATGTCAACTACTTTTAACAAATCTGACGTCATCGGTTTCAACTTTGGATAGGATCCATCAAACACTGCAAATTATGATTGAGTAATAACATATGAACAACGAAATATTTCAAGGTGAAGGTTGGTGTTTGATAATAAATTTGTTTACAACGGCAGATCACCTAGAAATTAATTAACCAAAGAATTTTAAGTTGGTTAGACTCTGAGAAAGAAGTGCATATACTACTGCCACTCTTTATTTATTGTCGCTAGGGTTACGATTCCGATATATTCGTGAGACATAATTATTTTTCATATCACGTATAACGGGAATTAAATTTTCGCAAGGAACACCGAACTCGCAAAATTACGCACAAAGAAGAAAGAAAGGGGAAAAAACCCAGATTTACATGTACAGTATTATCCAAATTTCCGTAGATACATTTTCATGCTGTAGACGTAAATTTAAAATACCCTCATAAAACGCAATAGAATAGTTACTTATCAAGTTTGATACGTAATGAATTGGTAAGTCTTTAATGATGTATTACAGATAATTATATTTTGATAAAATATCTAAAAACAAAGGAAAGGAAGGGGAGGTCATTGTACACCATATAGCCTTTTCACGCTCATTTTAACTATTTGTTATCTACTGGTTTTAAACCATCTGATTTACACCCTGGTTAGCTATAGGATTACTGATGAGACTTTTTACCCGGAATATCCATGTACGGTGTATATCTTAACTTTATCTTAATTTATGATGGTGTTCTGTACTATGCGGACAAATACTTCCGGGTTAACTGGAAACTACATCGATAACAAATACAAATACTCTACATACTACTGTTTTTCTTTTATCTATTATACAACGACTTCCCTGGAAAATTTATTTTGTTTGCGGTATACCGATGACGTAACTGCCACGATGACGTGGGTCCGAATACCATGCCCTTGTTTGATCGACTTGGCCAGAGATATAGATGCTTTCAACTTCAAGATGTACTCTAGTTTTTTTGTCAAGGTCAAGGTCAAGGTCAAGACAAGATGAAATACATTTCTGTTATTTACTTCGACATTTGACTTTGGAGCACGAAACTTGGTATTTTATGCTTCAACAGAAAACTACAGCAATGCTACCCGACTGCACTGAACGTAATTTAGTCATATAGGTAAAAAAGTAAGATGTATCCAATGGAGACTGCGGAATCGGTAATACTGCTAAAATATTTACAAAGATGGCAATAAAATTATGTGTGTATGACTTCTTATAATTTAATTTCTCCAGAAAGAACAAAAACGTTTGCTTTACAAATTAATGAAAATATCAATAAACATAATGTATTGGAATCAACATCGTGTTTGGAATGTTTCATTATGGCGATTAGTGTAAAGAATTATGCATTGTCTCTCCATTAATGCACAGCACAATAAGGCGCTATCACAAGTGCGGACTGTTACAACATGCTGGTCACAAGTGCACATTAAAATCCAGCAAACACATTAACTCTTACGATATATTACTAACAATACACAGCTCTTTAAATGGGATTTATGAAAATGTCGGGAATGAGATTTCAAAACAAATGAATCCATTTGATTATGTGACGATTCCCGACTGAGTTGTAATGCATTGCGTTTTTGTAATGTACCAGAACAAACTGGGAGATGTAAAATACTGAAATGAATAAAAGACATGTTAAGACAACAATGGAATATACAATATTTATACATGCCTTATTGTGTTCTTCGCGCCGTGTGTATTGGCCATTGTTCAGGATATATTACATGGCAATATGCGTTTGTGTACGCATGACCTGGGGTTTTGTATGGAGAAGCTTTTTCGAGTCATTCGTAATTAATTTTACTCGTAAATACGCACATGTGGAACCTACTTCATTATAAAACAATGGTTTAATTACATAATATTACATATTAGCTTATATCTAATATATGCAGTGTTTTATATTGACTCCGAGGTTGTTATAATTAACAAGTTGGATTAGATCGACATAAGCCTTAATATTGACTGATTGTTTTGCTGCTTCAAATGAGCATATACCAAATGTTACCTTCGTAATTTACATTTTGTTATTCTAATTCTCTTTGCAATGTGGAGAATTTTAAAAGTTCCTCTGGGACTCTAGATTCGTCGATTCTTGTTCTGATATTTTGTGTTGCAACTTTTCAGGGAGAGAGAATATCACAGAAGAGAAGAAGAAGAAGAAGTTGATGATGATGATTGTGAGTGATCACTTTCTATACAGTGTCAGTCTACATTGTTTGTGTCGTCCTCATATTGTTGGTAATCACGACGGGTGTGGATGGCCAAGCAGGAGATGCTACCCCTTCCAATGATCACACCTCCGATTTCCAAGATTCATGAATGCCTACCGTGGCATGTAAGTGCTTCAGAGATTAACTCTTAGTTTCGTATTTTTAATTCAGGTTAGTTTAGTATTTCTGGTAGATCTGCTGGTTTGAATCTGGTTGATGTCAAGAGTTACTTCTCTAGTTTTATGTCGCTGCCTCGGACTGTCTTGATGTCTCGGTTTTTGGTTTTGTGTTCATGTAAAAATTGTGAAGTTGCATAGTTTATAGAGCAATTAAATTTATTAGTAACAAAACATAAATTTCTCAACACATAAAAACTAATATATAGATATACATGTACATCACACTATTTTGAATATAAAAATACCGAGCTCTTTTTACGAATTTATAAAATAAATTTGTTGCGCACTGCAAAAGTAAGGGGACGTAAATTACCAAAGTATGCACGGAACTTGAAGATAAAATAAATTTATTCTTTTGCTTATTTTTTTTATCCTGGGGGTAATTTTTGCTGTTATCATACAGATATTCATGTGACAGTGGCAGAAGACGAGACCAAAAACTGTCTGATCAGTTTTTTCTTTCGTGGCCACTGTGGGATGTAACATTAAAACTTTACCATTGTCAACCGGGAGAGTTCAATCTTTTTCATCGAAAATACATCGGGCCTACAGACGTGTATGCTAGCAAGGAAGAGATTTAGCAGTATTTTGGACCAAAATGGCGACTCATCTATATCCAAAACAAAAACATCAGTAGTGAAAATATTTTTTATTTGAATTTGAAGCATCAATACCGGACTTCCGAGATATGCATCAGTGATTCGATTTAAGTGAAATGTAGGGTATTCTATGTTCGGTATAAACCGGGTAGAACCATGACCAACAACCCTGACGGAAATTTTTCAAACTGATGAAAAAAAGAGTTGTACTGTTGTGATTTTTATATGTATGATTAAGATGTGTCCGCTTCCTCTTTCTTTTACAAATGTTTGTTATTTCTGTTGTACCTATATACCATGTCGGGAATTAAATGCCTAACATTTCACGGAAAAAAGTATATAAAATTCGAAGCGGACGCGTTTCTCTGAAATCCCATATTACATCATAATCCTGAATGTTTACCTCAACATCCTGATTACTCTGCCTATTCTCATCCTGATTACTCTGCCTATTCTCATCCTGATTACTCTGCCTATTCTCATCCGGTAAAATTTCTAAGAAGAAAATGCTCTTGGTATATACGAGGCTGATTTTCGATTACGGAGATTGCCGAGTAACCACGATCACTGCCAATATGTGGCTTAAGTATAGTGGATATCTTTGGCCCTTAAGAAATTGGTGAATATATGTTGGAAAGCGATATTCAAAAGTTTTATGGCGCAGAACTATAAAGTTTTCAGAATCTTTGATGACAATGATATGACACTTATAAATATAAAGTACGTCATCTGTGACTATGTCGTCCGAGTAGGTTACGATGAGAAGTGATCTGTGACTGATGTTAAATGATAGCAAAGCTTTATTACATCTAGACTTCTCGTTTTATCGTCGATTTATATGTCTGCTTATCAAGATCATCATGTAATTACACCTTTTCAAGTGGCGGATCCAGAATTCCACAGCGAGGAGGGAGTTTTCTTCGGCTGGTTTGTCTCATGCAATAATAGGATTATTTACTTCTATGGTGGCGCTCAGTGATGCTGTGTGGTGGGGCTCAGTGATGGGCTCAGTGATGCTGTATGGTATCGCTCAGTGATGCTGTGTGGTGGGGCTCAGTGATGCTGTGTGGTATGGCTCAGTGATGCTGTGTGGTGGCGCTCAGTGATGCTGTGTGGTATCGCTCAGTGATGCTGTGTGGTATCGCTCAGTGATGCTGTGTGGTGGGGCTCAGTGATGCCCTGTGGTGGGGCTCAGTGATGCTGTGTGGTGGGGCTCAGTGATACTGTGTGGTATCGCTCAGTGATGCTGTGTGGTGGCGCTCAGTGATGCTGTGTGGTGGCGCTCAGTGATGCTGCGTGGTATCGCTCAGTGATGTTGTGTTGTGACGCTCAGTGATGCTGTGTGGTGGCACTCAGTGATGCCCCGTGGTGGGGCTCAGTGATGCTGTGTGGTGGCACTCAGTGATGCTGTGTGATGGGGCTCAGTAATGCTGCGTGGTATCGCTCAGTGATGCCCCGTGGTGGGGCTCAGTGATGCTGTGTGGTGGCACTCAGTGATGCTGTGTGATAATGCTAAGTGATGCTGTGTGTTGGTGCTCAGTATTGCTTTACGGTGGCGCTTAATGATGCTGTGTGGTGGCTCTCTGTGATATTGTGTTATGGCGCTCAGTGACGCTGTGCAGTGTGGTTCAGTGATGTTGTATGATAGTGCTCAGTTATGTGTAGTGGCGCTCATTGATGCTGTGTGTTGGCGCTCAGCGATGACGTGTGGTTGATTGTGAAGTGGTGCTCAGTAATGCTATGTGGTTGCGCTCAGTGACGCTGTATCGTGGCGCTCAGTAATACTGTATGGTGACGCTCAGGGATGATATGTGGTCGTTGTGAGGCTTTCTACTCAGTGTGGGATCACCTTCGTTCCATACATATACCGTTCAAATACTTACTTGTTTTTGTGAGGGGAAATTCATGGCACGATCGACTAGCCAAACAGGAGACGCCTGCTTCTCACGGGCACCTGTTTTCACCTTTGATTTTCAGAGGTCCATAAGCGTCCATTATGGTACATTGTACTGAACGTCACAGTCACATATCACGAGTTACTCTCGTATTTTACATAAAAAATGGGGGGGGGGGGGGCAGGCTTGGTGTAGTGGTTAAGCGCTTGGCTTGCGGAGCCGATGATCCGGGTTCGATTCCCGGGTTGCGCCACAATGTTTAAGAGGTTGGTATCCTCCTGCTTCCTATAACTGAAAAATTGTTGATAGCGACGTGAAACACCAACCAACCAACCACCAACTAACATAATAAAAATTAAGGGAGCAGGTAAATTTGGAGAAAAAAACCACGACCTGAAACAGATATATTATGTTCGCACTACTGAAATTTGGACCAAAACGTAATGAAGTGAGAAGGTACAATGAGTTGTAGTAGAGCACCTTAACCTACCGCAGCTTAAAACCATGGTCCGACAATTTCTGTTCACAGAATGGTCTCATATTTGTTATACAATTTCGTGGACTAAACATTCTAAATTATTATCTATCTTATTAAAACACGACTTTTACATAGTTCCTACACGCTATTCTCTATGTACAAGATCTTACAACTGCCGATTCGAGATCAGCATGACCTTTCATTACAGCCAATCAGAATTTGGGTTGGAGATCTTTCGGTGTTGTTTTGCATACAAACGGTACCGAAAGATCTCTAACTCAAATTCTGATTGGCTATACTGAAAGGTCATCCTCGAATCGGCAGTTGTAAAATTTTGTACTTGGAGAGTATCGTAGAGGAACGAAGTACAAGTCGCGTTTAAGTAAGATTGTATTATGACAATATGTAAGAGTTTGGTGTTAGGCGGTTTTCAATTGGACCCACCATTACTTTACTCAGTTGACAATGGGACCACATCGGGTAATATGTAACCGTAGTCTCTCTTCTACATTCCTTAGGGACTATTGTTTTCTTATCATTAATTGCTATTGATGAAGACTAAATTCTTGTCTTTACCTACTGAATATCTGACGTAAAATTAATTTAAAACAAAGGAACCTAAATTCTTCGAGAAATCTCCACAAATAAATAATATGACTTTATAAACATATTTTATTTATTTTATTTCATTTATTTATTTATTTCTATAAATTCAGGGAACTTCCAATTTAAGTACAGAAAAGGCCAACTATAATCCATGTTAATGCAATATCGATTAGACAAGTTTTCTTATAAATATAAAAGACCTAATTGAAAGATGAAACGGGCAAAACTACAAAAAGTCATGCATGATTAATAAATGACGCTAATTGTTTCAAGGAATTTCTTATAATTCAAATCATTTGAGAACTATTTGAGATAGAAAGGTCATTCGGCGAGAAATTTAATATGCTCATTTACCTCAGAATATTTTTCATCAAACACATCGTAACACCTTTGAGACTTTCGGCTTTGAATTATGAAACTATTACTTTCTCCTTCGCTTACTACAGAAACCTAAAAACGGTTACCTTTCTGTCATTTTTTATGGATTTGGAACAGTCGCTACACGTCAATGAATTCAGCGGTTTATTTTTTATTTTTATCAGTCAGAGCATCGGAAAAGATGTTATCAAATTAACATTTTCATTTTATCTACGTATTTAATTAGATTTTATACACAATTGCATAGTTAAAGAAGATTCACTCGACTTCAACCATTCATTGATCATATCTACTAAAGAGTATGATTCGAGAGAAAAGAAAATAAACAAAAGAAAAACAAAACTAAGAAATAAAATACATAAAGCAAAGAAAGAAAGAAAATCTTCTTTTCATATACGTAATCATCAGTAAAGTTCCTCCTCTGCGGGGACTGAAATATGAAAGGCAAGGTAATGGGCTAGGAATTCTATCCCCCTCCTCTCTCTCTCTCTCTCTCTCTCTCTCTCTCTCTCTCTCTCTCTATCACCCAACTAATTATGGTATTGATTAAAAATGGTATTAAATGCAAAACATACAAGGTATGTTTGTGAAACTCTGATCCAACCAGACAGCAGTAATATTCAGGAAGGTTTTGAAAAATCAAACGCCAGAAATTTTGGCATCCATGGGGATGTCTTGTAATGGCGAATACACGTCTTAGATATCAAAGCTCTCTTTCCAACAGTTCTGAAAGTATGTCCGATAGTAGGCAAACAGACAAAAAGATGTCCAAATCTTCCATTTGGGGAGAAAGGGGGATTAAATGTCACAACACTTTTTAATTTTAATTTTCAGTTAACTGAATAAATTGTACTTTTTCTGAAAGCTTTTATCATAAAATGGAGACACCTGCCTGGTGCATAATTATATTTAGATTTGATTCATCTGAGTTACTACGATATTTCTATGGGTAAACACTGAAATGAACAATGGTCAAGTTCATTTACGTAGTGTGTAAACATATACTTAAAACTCAAGATGTAATCTTTACAATTACTTCATGTATGAATTATAAATCCAAAACTTAAAAAATCATAATACAATTAAAACAACAGTAAAAGCTGAATACTCTATTCTATTCCTATTAGGTTTAGTAGAACTTTATTAACAACAATAAAGATGACTTCATTTCAGACAAAGACATGGAAACATCTTCGGAAACGTGTAAATCTCCCCGAAGTCTATCAAAGAAAACAGTAATCTTTGCGAAAATTAATAAATTCATATCATTCACTTCAAAGGAATAACAAATGGTAGAAGTGTGATCTGTTTTCATTGACACATGAATATTGATTATTTTCTGATCTCGCACAATTATCTCTGTTGAGAACACTTGTTGTTTAAAAGATCCGATAATCCTTTAGCCGTTTGTTGTGTCGATATTAACCGCCCCAATTTCTAAATATAGCACAATAATATTCAAATCTTTACCAACAGTTTAGTCACATGATAACAGTGAAATTTTACTTTCTGTCAGAGTTGATCAGTAGCAGATTATTAACAACAAAAGCAGTGGGATACATACAACTTACTCGCTTTAAATCAGAATAGAATTAAGTAATATCGATAACGTGATTCTTAGAAACAGCTGGTACAATGTAATGATGACATTAAAAAGGTACTTCCGGTCAGAATCTGTACGGTAGCAAATTATTTACGAATGGTGCAAATGCGTTTATATCAAATCAAAATACGATACGATTGAAATCTTTTTTTTAAAATAAAGGTAAGCAATGATTACAGTAAACCGAGTAATACTCTACTTCCGGTCAGAGTTTTTTCGGTGGCAGATTATTTTCAAAAGGTGTAAAAAAGAAGATTTATCAAGTGATTGTTTAGTAACTTTGAAGGTGAAATATATTCCTCGACATACTTTGCCTATTGTCAGTAACTGAAAGAGAGTTCATAGACTATCCATTAACACTGCACTTTCTAACATTCAATGAGACATAAAACACAATTGCTGGCGTCACATGTCTTAGAGGCCCTATACGTACCACATGATACTTGCTGAAGTATCAATGCGAGCGACAATTTTCCTACCTTTTTAGTGTAAATGACAGGTAAGTTAAGGCTCATGTTACACCACGAATTTTTAATTTTCGGTTTATTATTTCACTTTGACTATTAAACTTCTCGTAATGCTGGAAACTTGAGAAAAACGTATAAAAGTGATATAAAATACTAAACAGGTATCATTGCTTCGATAAGAATTATCTCCATGTAATATCTGAGTTTATGATAGCAGATCAACATATAGGTGAGAACCGATGACGGACGCAATGTCAGACACTGAACTGCCTGCTCTAGACCACAGTGTTGGCAATTTGTGAATCTCGAGTGCATGATATTGTATATTAAAGGCTTATTTGCATAATACAGTTTTATAATTTCAGAATATGACAGTCTGAAGCCATGCTATTTTTATTGCAGAAAGAAAGGAATGTATCCTGTATGTCATAAGTACAGAAGTCGATAAAATAAATTTGTTAACTCAGTATTGGCATAATGATGTAAACTTTTAATTTCTGAGACAACAGTATGCTAAAAGTTACGACATTAGAATATTTCAATCTTCATTTGTAAAATGATCGAGATAGTATGCTATTTACTTGGAGGAGAAGAACTGGCCATGACAAAATCCATCCCCGGAAAGAAAACCGAAAAGAGAGAAGAATAAAAACAAATGTAGACAGAGTGTTCGATAACTGATCGATATTACGCAACCACCATGCCAACATACGACGGTCAAGCGACAAGCAGTGGAGGACTTCGAAGGGGAGTCCAGCGGGTCCGCCCCCCCCCTTTTTTTGGCCACTAATTTACAAGGCATGTATAGGTGATAAGGTCACACTCAAATGATATGAACTAAAAAGACCAGATTTGGCACCAAAATAGCCGAGTATTTTATATAATACTTGACTTTCACAAGTGCCCCCAACCCCTTTTCGAAAATCCTGGATTCGCCACTGACAAGAACAACCAAAAAGAACTTTTAAAAAAGTCTTCAGAATTTTCTTTTTCCGAACCTCTTCTAACGTCGAATTCAAGAATTACATATCAAAATATTATCCCACATTTCACTATACCGACATACGACGGTCAAGCGACACGTACAGTAAAAAAGAAGACAAAAGTATCAGCATTTTCTTCCCCGAACCTCTTCAAGGAAAACATGTCAAAATATTATCCCATATTTCACTATACCGACATACGACGGTCAAGCGACACGTACAATAACAAAGAAGACAAAAGCATCAGCATTTTCTTCCCCGAACCTCTTCAAGGAAAGCATGTCAAAATATTATCCCATATGATGTTAATCCCTGACGAGCCTTATCCCCCCTTACGGCTGTCTTGACGGAGTACTCTGTAGCCTTCGTGTAATTTAGAGGTAATTTGCCAGGAATCCCAGAATCGCGTTGCCTCTGAGTGATGTGGATGCTTTATTTTCCGTAGACCACTAAAATGATCGTAAGTAGGGGTTAAGTGATTATGTTCCCCATGAGAATTCGTAGCCACTGATGTCCCCAGGACCCAGAGATTCAACGAGGCTTACGGGAACAGAAGGGGGTATATACAGAAGCAGTTGGACAATTTTGACAATGCCCGTGAGAACAAATTTAGAAATATGTTCGAAGCATCAAAAGCCGAAATGAAAGACGTTTTATTTGAACTAGAATGCTGGTAACGTCGACTATTTTGGTAATGTCTTTGTTATTTGATGTGGTGCATGGTGTATGGGAGCGATTCTTCTGAGAATGAACTTTGTGCGATACAGATTAGAAAAGCATTGGAATTGTTATTTGTGCATTCACGAGTTTTGAATTTTCTGCTTTGGGATTAAATTTCATCCATAACATTTGTAATATTCTAAACTTTTGAAAATTTTCATAAATACAGTTTAAGCCAAACGCAGATAATTTATATTTGCGAAAAAAAAAGAGAAAGTTATTTCTGAAGCTATCAATTTATTGATAAGATGAATTGCGGATACTGAGAAGGAAAGAACATAGGTTTGATATCCCCTTTATTTTTCACAAATTTTTATTTCTCTTTCTTAACACAATTTTGTCTAAATTGTCTTCTCTTTATTTCTCACTGAGTTTTTTCCAATAAAATTTATGACTCCCAACTGATTATTTTAATTTTCGTAAATATTTATGTATTTTTTAGATTTTAAATTTAGTATTAATATCTGAAATATAACTCCTGCTCGATCCTACCTGTAAACAAAACAAATTTGAACATAACATTTCATATCATTTGTTTTCTTATCTAATTATTTTCCGTTTGTTTTAATGTCCACATCCAGATTATTTCACTAATAAGATGGCGGCACCCGCTTGGCACATGATCGTTTAATTTTACATACGTAACAGGCCATAACCTAATCGGAGATAGATCTCGCAAGTATACCGTGATCTTGAGATGTCAACTGGAGGACTGACAAATAATAAGTAAGGTGTCATTCGAAGAACTGATAGATAAGAAATCACCATAAAAATCCTTTTCGACAGCCGGGTTTGAACATTGGTCATCAGATTCGAAATTCAGCTTTGCACTACTGGACCAGCTTGTCCTTTTCCTAATATATATATATATTATATATATATATATATATATATATATATATATATATATATATATATATATATATATATATATATATATATATATATACGCACAAGTAGTAAATATAACAACAACATTTGCATTTTACATTTAGATAGCGGAAAACATCGTCGTATTATTAGACTAGTGCTTTGTGTATAATTTTCCTTTTTCTTTTTTCTTTTTTTCATATTTCATATCATGAGGAAGGAGCAGATCCCCTTGAAAAGTTTGACAATTTTTACTCTATTTTAGTGTCGTCTGTCGTTTTCTTCTTTTTTTCTCATAAATCTTTAATTAACATTAAACATGCGGGAGATCTAAATTAATTTTGTAACATGAAACAAGCGACATGGCAGTAAATGATATTGACTACAAAGAAAGCCATGTATTACTTCTAGCAGATTATTCTAATTGCTTTTCCATGCCTTCTCGTAATAATAAGTTAATATGGGGTATAAAATGTCGATAAACAGTCTGTTCTAAGAAAATTTCGGGATCGCTGAAAATTAAGAAGTATGACTTCAAATTTACATAGATTGCGTGAAGCGTGAAGAGCCCATTTTCTCATGAGCTCGGAACGCCCTAACGGCTCTAACATAAAAACATTATACTATACAATAACAGTTTGCCAATTTGTTTTAATGCGACCCGAAACCCTATGTTGCTGAATCCTTTGACCCTTGTTTGCAGTCGTTGCAATATTTTTGATGTGAAATTCCACTACGTTCTCACAGTGTGTTGTGGTTACCAGCCGAACATCAGCTGTTAGCGGCGGAATTCCACCGTACTTTTGACAACGCTTCTGAAGGTACCATGCCGTTTTGGAAATTGTAGGTCTTTTCATATTTTAGAGATGGCTAATTCATTTACTGAGGGGAGGGTACTTAAAGTCTTTAGAAATGATTTATATATGATTTCTTGGATCAAGTAATTAATGTGATAAGATCATACATAGAATCAGACATAAAGTATAAGACTCTTTGAACATTGCTCACGGTGATCAAAGAAGAGTCCGTACTTATTTCAAGTCTTGTCATGTCATATTCACATTGGTTTATATGCACTAAACATATTTATTTTCATAAATTTTTATAGTTTCAGTCGACTCACGGTTTTCCACTTATTTGTGATTAAAATCTGAAAACAAGACGTAAAAAATAGGGTTAACTGTCAAACGCTGAGATGATCCACGCAAATGACTTCCCATGGGTTAAATTATACCCCTCGGGATTTATCTTCAGTTTCTAAGTAAAATCTTATTTTTCGATCATTTGTTTTAATATGACTACTGCCTAAAGTGAGAAAATAATTAAGATTTTGTCATCCATTTATGCTTTTCCATTGAATTCAAATACTGATATTCATGTGTTTACAATGATACTGATAACATTTGACTGAAAAGTTGCATTATTGCTTACGATAAAACCAAAGTCATACCCCATAATACATTCGGAATGTCTCCGACCTCATTTTTTAAAGAATCTGGTATTATGTAAAACTCAAAAAGGATACGTAAAACCCGTTAACTCTATTCTTTTCATAAGATCCTCTATTGGTAATATGGTTCAGTATAAAATGGCACATAAATGTATGGCACATGCAAATAGACAGTATAAAATGACACATAAATGTAATACTATGGCACATGTAGACAGACAGTATAAAATGGCACAAAAAGTTACGACACATGTAGATAGATTGTATAAAATGGCACATAAATGTAATACTATGGCACATGTAGATAGACAGTATAGAATGGCACATAAATGTATGGAACATGTAAATAGTATAAAATGGCACATAAATGTAATACTATGGCACATGTAGATAGACAGTATAAAATGGCACATTAATGTATGACACATGTAGATAGACAGTATGAAATGGCACATAAATGTAATACTATGGCACATGTAGATAGACAGTATAAAATGGCACATAAATGTAATACTATGGCACATGTAGATAGACAGTATAAAATGGCACATTAATGTATGGCACATGTAAATAGACAGTATAAAATGGCACATGAATGTAATACTATGGCACATGTAAGTAGACAGTATAAAATGGCACAAAAAGTTACGACACATGTAGATAGATAGTATAAAATGGCACATAAATGTATGGCACATGTAGATAGACAGTATAAAATGGCACATAAATGTATGGCTATGTAAATAGACAGTATAAAATGGCACATAAATGTATGGCTATATAAATAGACAGTATAAAATGGCACATAAATGTAATACTATGGCACATGTAGATAGACGGTATAAAATGGCACATAAATGTAATACTATGGCACATGTAGATAGGCAGTATAGAATGGCACATTAATGTATGGCACATGTAGATAGACAGTATAAAATGGCACATAAATGTAATACTATGACACATGTAGATAGACAGTATAAAATGGCACATTAATGTATGGCACATGTAGATAGACAGTATAAAATAGCACATAAATGTATGGCACATGTAGATAGACATTATAAAATGGCACATAAATGTAATACTATGACACATGTAGATAGACAGTATAAAATGGCACATAAATGTATGGCACATGTAGATAGACAGTATAAAATGGCACATAAATGTAATACTACGGCACATGTAGATAGACAGTATAAAATGGCACATAAATGTATGGCACATGTAGATAGACAGTATAAAATGGCACATAAATGTAATACTACGGCACATGTAGAGAGACAGTATAAAATGGCACATAAATGTATGGCTATGTAAATAGACAGTATAAAATGGCACATAAATGTAATACTATGGCACATGTAGATAGACAGTATAAAATGGCACATAAATGTATGGCACATGTAGATAGACAGTATAAAATGGCACAAAAAGTTAAGACACATGTAGACGGAAGACAGTTTATAAAATCTAATATAGTTTTGGCTCGTTTATACTGACTATCATTGATAAATTTGGAGAAATATAAACTTTATTTCGAGTCTGACATTCAAAAGAACACATTTTTGTTTTAACTTCAACATTGCATCATTCATGCAAATATAATGTAGATAATTTTCGTTTAATATGCATATAATTTAAACGGATAATACGTCACATTAACTTCTACATTGAAATCCACTTTAAAATCCTCTCAGTTAAGTTCATGTACAATTGACAGTGAACTCATAATGGCAGAGATTGTTAGCCGGCAGGAAATACTCAGTTCTCCCAAACTCATCGTCATTGATGATTATTGATTCCACTTCCACTTGGGACTACTGTGATCCTAATGATAATTGCTGTGCAGTAAATGTCAATTTGTTGTCCGTGTAGATTTGTTGTCCGCGTAGATTTGTTGTCCCAGTAGATTTGTTGCCCCTGTAGATTTGTTGTCCGTGTAGATTTGTTGTCCCAGTAGATTTGTTTTCCGTGTAGATTTGTTGTCCCAGTAGATTTGTTGCCCCTGTGGATTTGTTGTCCGTGTAGATTTGTTGTCCAGATTTGTTTTCCTAGTAGATATGGTGTCCCTGTAGATTTGTTGCCCGTGTAGATTTGTTGTCCGTGTAGCTTTCTTGTCTGTGAACATTCGTTGTCAGTATAGATTTGTTGTCCGTGTAGATTTGTTGTCCATGTAGCTTTGTTGGTCACTGTAGAGGTGTTGTCATTGTATATTTGTTGTCCGTGTTAATTTGCTGGTCTCGTATTTCCAGATCGTGGCATTTTTTGGCCATTAACTTAACTCATTACATAAGATTAATATGTAATTAGATCATTATTAATTACTAAAGTATTCAGCATGCTCAAGGTCAAGGTAACATGATAGGTATTCTTACCAGCCACGTGACATATGATTCCAAATGCTCTCGTTTTAGCGTCATTTGAAAGATCATCACCGTTTTATACAAAAGGTGTATGCATATTAGTCCTTATTTGTTATTCAAATGTGGGGACACCAAACCTTTCCCAGCGTGTGACTTGATGCCGGTTGCCTTATTAAGTACATCTGTTCACACTCTGATCTATTTTAAATCAGTATTTTCAGCTTTATGGTGGCGGCATCTTCCTTTTGGTTATGTGACTCGGCACTTTTCAGATTATAGCTAAGCCTATTCCGATTAATTTCTACCAATTTTCATGTAAATACATGTGTTGACAACACCAGCTATTGCACTCTGTAAATGACCCTTTCCGTAGGCAGTTCATGATTTATATTTCTTGATCGATTTCTTGATAAAAATGATCAGCTTAGTGTTCCTTCCAAAGGGTTCACATCTTACATGACTAAGCACGTGGCGGGAATCGAACCTGTAACCTTAAAGTCCAGTCACAAGCTTTCTAAACACAGGAATACAATGATAATCTGATATTAACATTATTACTTTCTGCGGTGTATAAGTTTGTAAAACACCGATTTTATATCATCTGTTTTGCTATAGTCATATTGTGACCTACAATACAATGTCAGTCTAAATTGATCTTATCTATACCCTGTTAACATTATTATTGCAGTGTTTTTGGTTGAGTTTTTATGGCGGGTACTTCAATCCAAGCAGGAGACATTTACTTTTTATGCGTACCTGACCTCCGCTGGGATCTTTTCATGCGTACCTGACCTCCGCTGGGATCTTTTCAAGCGTACCTGACCTCCCCTGGGATCATTTCATGCGTACCTGACCTCCCCTGGGATCTTTTCATGCGTACCTGACCTCCCCATGGATCTTTTCATGCGTACCTGACATCCGCTGGGATCTTTTCATGCGTACCTGACCTCCCCTGGGATCTTTTCATGCGTACCTGACATCCGCTGGGATCTTTTCATGCGTACCTGTCCCCCGCTGGGATCTTTGATTAAAATAGCTTATTAAACGATGTGATTCAGAATGAGCAACGTACTGAACAAGTTTTATTCCTCTAAATCATTTCATATACTGTTAGTATTTGAACTCATGATATGAGTGAAAATATCTTCATTTTTAACTTTATAGTAGAGAAAAAAAACAAACAAAGAAAGTCAGTGACAAATACAATAAAAGGGAAAGTGTAGGAATATGAGTATATTTTGGTCGGTTGTATGACGTAATAAACATTACTGTAACAAATTTCACAGTATGTTGCACGTTTTAATGACATATAATGATATGGAATGAATATTTATCCTGCAGTTATTTGTTTTAACCAATGCCTGTGTTCCGCCATTGATCTCCAATGCTTAATGAGACGTGGCAAATACACCCATATCGATACCATGCTATAATAAAACTTTTGTCTGTGTTTGCAAAATTTTTCGTTATACATGTTTGAAAGTACAAAGGAAGAATAAAACAGTCTGAAAACGTTTACCGTTTTAACAAGTTAGAATTGAAATTACTTGACAAATGAAAATACATGTACACGACAATGTCATCACAAGATACACTAGTATTGCATAACATTTTCATGGCGATGTGTTTCTACATTAGGAAAAAGAATCTAAAGCCACAGAAAGGGATAAATAACCAAAACAAAGTGAAAGAAAAAAAACCCAAAAGACAGAAATAAAAGAAAACAAAACAAAACAACACTCCCTCCCACACCCCCCCCCCAAAAAAAAAAGAAAAAAAAGAGAGAAACAACAAAAAACAAAGTAATAATAATAATCCCCCTAAAACATAAATAAAAACAAACAAACAAACACAAAACAAAACTAAACTCAACAAATGAATATACAACAGGAAAACAGAAACTCACTCACAACCACCATATATCAAGAAATTCAATTACTGTAAACAAAGTATGTATATAAGTGAAGTTAATCTGTCGAAAAAAAAAATCATTTATATAAATGTATACCTCCTATTTTCTAAGACTAGATTTCATTTGCCGCGGGATTTCCAAGTAGTTACGAATAAAGTACATGGGTATAATTCTTTGATTCATATTTTCTGATTTTGTTGTTGTTACAAGTGTGAGAAACATGTGATAAAATATAAATGTAACTGTTGAAATGTCACTGTGATACTTAAAACATCGTATCACGGTGGACATTCACTGAACCCTGCAAACCAGTGGTAACACCAGATTGGGAGGGGGGGGGGGGAGTAAGTATCTGGTGCTATGCCACCGTAGTACTTAAAACAACGTATCACGGTGGAAATTCATGGATACAAGAGGTGAAACCAGGTGCCCCAGGAGTAAGCGTATTCTGTTCAGTTAGCAACATCCGCAATGACTGGTAGAATAAACAGACGAAACCACCCCCCCCCCCCAAAAAAAAAAAAACCAAACAGACAAATAAAAAAAAACCTAAAAAGTAACAAAAAGACAAAAAACACACACATTAAAGTTAGTGAAAGAAAAACAAAAAAAAAACACACACAAAAAAAAACAAAAAAGCAAAAACCAAAAACAGAAAAAAAAAACACCAAACAGACAAAAGAAAAAAAAACACAAACAAAAAGAAAAAAAAATAACAAACAAACAAAAAAGCCCTATTCAGTACAAATCTCCGAATGGAATTTTTACAAACTTAAGATCATCTTAAAGAATAAGTGTGAAAAGATTGTGCAATAGGAAAGTAATTATACAATGTCACAAACTACAGAAGATTACGTATGATATATTCATACTTTTTTCAAAGAATTTAGCTTAAAATCTAAGATTTTTTTTTATAGTTTATGTTGCCAAAGAACATCCTGACATTACGAGTATATATATCAAAAACTGTTCTGCATAACCATCGAACTGTGAAAAAGACTGAGTGCATTGTAGAGCAGCCTTATTACTGACATTGTCAAAGTACATCTATTGTTTTATTCTTTATGTAGCGTGAAGGAGTAGATGTTAAAAATAAATGACATCTCTAAGTACACAGACCATATAATACATAGATCAACTTTCCTTTGCTGTTCTCTATATTCTCCGTATTTTTCTAAATTCATTAATAATGCATTAAGCATACATAATTCAACTTTAAGTTTTCAGGTTTAAAATTGTTTTATGTCTTCTGCATGTACAACCAAACAATTGAGGGTTGTGAGAATAATAAACATAGACGAGGTACTGATTCATTATCTAACCAGGTGTCTCTGCAGCCAAATCATGCTGGCTAGAAGAAATGGTCTCTCAGCTAGTTTGCCGCTTGGGCAGGTTACAGTACAGTAATATACATAAACAAATACATCGAGGATTAATATCATTTATTCAAATGAGGAATGAGAATTGGGACACAAACCCCAGATGCAACAAGTTACAAAATGAACACTACAATTTCAGAGCAAAAAATGGCCACCAGCGGTAAAGGTGGCGACAAAAAGAGACCACAATATTGCGCATCGTGCAATAGCCGCCACTTGATCATCGTACATTATTTACGTAAAAGGCTCCGAATTTCAGAAGGCCCCAATTCAACTTAGTATAACCAGATAAGACAGGAATTCTCTCCCCTATATGACGGTGTCCAGTGTTAAGTGGTGGAACAGATGATTTCTCCTATATGGTGGCGACCAGTGTTTAGTGATGGGGATACCACCACACTATGATGATTTAACCTATATGGTGGTGGCCACTGTTTCGTGATGAAGGATAACACCACACTATGATGATTTCTCCGGTATGGTGGCGACCAGTGTTTAGTGGTAGGGGATACCATCACACTATGATGATTTCCCCTTTATGGTGGCGACCAGTGTTTAGTGGTTAGGGATACCACCACACTATGATGATTTCTCCTATATGGTGGCGACCAGTGTTCAGTGGTGAGGGATACCACCACACTATGATGATTTCTCCTATATGGTGGTGGCCAATGTTTCGTGGTAAAGGATAACACCACACCATGATGATTTCCCCTATATGGTGGCGACCAGTGTTTAGTGGTGAGGGATACCACCACACTATGGTGATTTCCCTATATGGTGGCTACCATTGTTTAGTATTGGGGATACCACCACACTATGATGATTTCCCCTATATATTGGCGACCGGTATTTAGTGGTTTGGGATACCACCACACTATGATGATTTCTCCTATATATTGGCGACCAGTGTTTAGTGGTGAGGGATACCACCAAACTATGGTGATTTCCCCTATATGGCGGCGAACTTTCTTTACTCGTGGAGTATAACATTACAACGGGATTATTTTACCTATATGATGGCGGCCAGTTTTTAGTGGTGGGGGATACCACCACACCATGATGATTTCCCTATATGGTTGCGACCGTTGTTTAGTGGTGGAGGATACCACCACACCATGATGATTTACCTATATGGTGGCGGCCAGTGTTTAGTGGTGGGGGATACAATACGCCATTGCTACAATTAGGATTCGATACCGTAATTTACAGAAGTGCGAGGCCATTACACGTTCAAGTGCACCACTTCCACTAGGCCAAGGAGGCCACTGTGACAGGAGTGTGAGGCCATTACACGTTCAAGAGCACCACTTCCACTAGGCCAAGGAGGCCACTGTGACAGAAGTGTGAGGCCATTACACGTTCAAGTGCACCACTTCCACTAGGCCAAGGAGGCCACTGTGACAGAAGTGTGAGGCCATTACACGTTCAAGTGCACCACTTCCACTAGGCCAAGGAGGCCACTGTGACAGAAGTGTGAGGCCATTACACGTTCAAGTGCACCACTTCCACTAGGCCAAGGAGGCCACTGTGACAGAAGTGTGAGGCCATTACACGCTCAAGTGCACCACTTCCACTAGGCCAGGGAGGCCACTGTGACAGAAGTGTGAGGCCATTACATGCTCAAGTGCACCACTTCCACTAGGCAAGGGAGGCCACTGTGAAAGAAGTGTGAGGCCATTACATGCTCAAGTGCACCACTTCCACTAGGCCAAGGAGGCCACTGTGACAGAAGTGTGAAGCCATTACACGTTCAAGTGCACCACTTCCACTAGGCCAAGGAGGCCACTGTGACAGAAGTGTGAGGCCATTACACGTTCAAGTGCACCACTTCCACTAGGCCAAGTGCACCACTTCCACTAGGCCAAGGAGGCCACTGTGACAGAAGTGTGAGGCCATTACACGCTCAAGTGCACCACTTCCACTAGGCCAAGGAGGCCACTGTGACAGAAGTGTGAAGCCATTACACGTTCAAGTGCACCACTTCCACTAGGCCAAGGAGGCCACTGTGACAGAAGTGTGAGGCCATTACACGCTCAAGTGCACCACTTCCACTAGGCCAAGGAGGCCACTGTGACAGAAGTGTGAGACCATTACACGTTCAAGTGCAACACTTCCACTTGGCCACTCAGGCCACTGTGACAGAGATGAGAGGCTACAATGCGTTCAAGTGCACCACTTCCACTTGGCCACTTAGGCCACTTTTGACAGAGACGTTTGACAGTGAATTCAAGCGCAGGACCCCAACACACTCATCCACCGAGGCCACTAGACAGAGGTGAACGGCTACCTTTAATTAATCCATTCCGCCGCCCGGGCGCCCCAATTCAAAGTAGAATACATACAATGTATGTATCAAGTATTCAAATAGAGGGAATCGATTAAATAATTTCGAAAGCCAGTCTTGACTAAGACGTAAAAAATTCCAACGATGGTAATTCGTTCTATACATGAATCACCCGTCTCGAGTACTACAAGAGGAACTACTATATACATATAACTATGGTAAATGGAGCGTACAAACGAAGGCCGGAAGAATGAGTGATTTAAGGCCCTTATTACACAGTGATGAAGTCAGGGCGTCCCCGACAGCCTCTTCAACAAACGCATTATGTCCCCTCTCTTGCCGCCGTATATGATCTTATCAGGCATGACAAAAGGGTGACAAGCGCTTGTGGTGTCCGAATCAAAGGTGTTCGGTAACGCATCTAAAAGTCAACCACGCCGAGGCTATTAAGCGTACATTCAGATGATGACCAGTCGCACATCTCATTAGAGTCATCTGTAAACGATTCTGTCAATACTCACGTGGTAAATGGACCGCGGAAGGTCAGATGGTGGACATTCTTCACAATTACAATAGGTATATATCCCTTCAGGTATGAATGAGGAATGTGAACTTGACTTTTAATGAAATTGTAAACAGTAGATGTATAGATATCTCCAGGCCGCAACGAAAATGTGTATTCAAATCATAGCTATCGCGTAAGGAAGAAGAAGAAGAAGATGAATGGATGGATGGATGGATGGATGGATGGATTAACTGACTGACTGCCTGCATGAATGAATGAATGAATGAATGAAATATTGAATGAATATCATATAAAAACAGGAAAGGTTCTGGTTTGGTTTCACTTACAACACCGTACCACGGTTGACATTCACAAGCCCTTGTAAACCAGTGATGAAACCCGGTATCCTCGGGTTCCGAAATAAGCGTTTAATGTTTGGCTACCATAATGACAACACAAACAATATTTCATCAGCAGAGATGGAAGTAGACCACCACCATCACCACGACCAACAACAACAACACTCAGATTTGCATAAATGAAAGTTGCTTGTTTGGCGTAAAATATAAAAGTATTTAAAATTTGAAGTTTCAGCATCTTCGTTATTATTCTAGACAGGTTAATAATAATAAACAATGATCCTGGAGTATACCTTTAAGTCATCTTAATAGATTATCCTAGAGTATACCTATGTTACCTTAATCATCGCCAGGGGCAGGGTTTGTGTTCAAAATCACAGCGGCTGGCCTCATCGCTCGGCTTGTAGACCTTGCTTTTTCCGAACCCTACTTTTACAGAGTAGTAAAACTAGGTATAGTGGCGACTGTGCTGAATTTTTTTTTCTTTCAAAATTATTATATTTTTATGTAGTATTTGGTGTCCTGCACCATCTATAAAATGTAAATTTTAAAACCCAACACGTTTGTTTTTTTCATTACGCAAAGATAACCAAATATGATACCATTCCATATGGTTAATCTCTGCCTTTAAAATTATTATGTCTGCCATTTTGAAATACAAATCTAGCGGCAAATGTTTACGCTAGGTGGCGCTACGTAGAGGAAACCAAGAAGCCCGTTCAGATGTATGTAGTCCTACGTAGATGCTACGGTTCTGAGTGCATCCCAGGACTTGATTAGCATCATTAGAACAAATGTTACTGGAAAAGGTGTCTATATCTGTGTCCAACATGAAATACTATACAGCATTTAATCTATATGACTTAACACCCTCAGTCTTCGTGCGATTTCTTTTTATCTATTTATCTATTTATTTATTTATTTACGTTATTTGTTTTATTTTTCAGTTCTTAGGTTTATCATTTTTTTTATTTTATGTTTGTATATATATATATATATATATATATATATATATATATATATATATATATATATATATATATATATATATATATATATATATATATATGTATATAAAAGACACTTCAATATAAAAGAAGAACTTGCAAATTTTCACTGAATTCACATGGGGCTGGTAAATACAAAAATTAAAACATGACAACTTTGTCATGTTTTAATTGTTGTATTTATCACCCCAAATAAATTCAATAATTAAAACATTACAGAAGAAAGAGAAACATAATTAGATTTAGTAGATGAAAATATTTTCATCAATAAGGAAAAAATACCCCATACAAACGATTTTAGAATTGTCACAAAAGTCAAATATCTCAGATATTGGTTAGCAATTAATCATCTTTTGTCGACATCCAAAACCTGTCTTGAGTTTGTAAAAATCAAACAGAAATCGACATACATTCCTGCAGTACTTTTACTCTCCATTGAAACCCCCTCTATCAGATTTAATTTGCTTTTGTATACGTAGCATAAGTATTTCTTAACAATGTCCTTTACAATATTGCAGTAAATGTCAAATCTTGTGTTGAGAACTATGTCACCATCCCTTGTAAAGGTCTAAATTTAGAACTTACACAGCTTGTTCTGCTGTCATTCGATTTTATCTAATTAACTAAATATCAAATGTGAATTAATGATCATGATATCAAATTTGAGAACGGAGAGCTAGAAAAACTACATTGTTCTCATATTTTCTCATTACAATCATACAAAACTCTTTCAGGAGTTAAGTTTCATGAAAATGTGACAAATCAACCTGTGATCGGCAAATTATCAAACATGTAACATTTGTACATTTTTCAAGAAGATGGGTTACTGTGACTAAATTAAAAGCATGCTGAATGCGATACAAGTTTGTGGGTTTTTTTTTCAAATTCTTAAATGTGAAATAAAATCGTTTAGTACACTGACTTTGCCTTTTTACATTTATAATCAACAAAACTCCTAAGTCGCTCCGTAAAATTCTCTCATAAGTTTCGTAAGCATTGAAATTAAAGTTTTCTCTAAATCCCATCTATACTTTGCAATCGTACAAAAACCCACTAAAATTCCCTAAAGGAAAGAACAAAATTAAGCATTTAAAATTAATCGAATGTGGCCTTTAACAGCAGACCAAAACGAAAAGAAATCTAGGAAAAATGTTCTTCGGATTATCAGAAATGTGATTCCGTCAGAGGGAGCAGTTTTAGCCTGCCATGTGTACGTATACTCACATACCTACTTGAATTTAACTTTTGTGGGTGATGAACGCTTCATTCATGAATATTTTATTTCGACGACACCAGCAAAAGTACAAACTTCAAATAGTTGACCCGCTGCCTTGTTCTCTTGATATTGGCAGCGCTGGTTACTGAACGTGCCAATTCGATCCTAGGCGGGCGCCAGCTTTACGTTCACGCTTATGGACTTTTAAAGCTGAATGCCCCCATCATTAACCACAATGCATCTGTATTGACACACATCTAAAGATTTTGATAGTTTATAAACTAGACATTTATGTTATTATCAGCAATATTATTGCAAATTCTTGCAATATAAACAATCATCAATACCATCTCTCTCTTTGAAACAACAGATATATTTCCTGCATTTATGTAAAACATGTACTGCAATATTCCCTATTAAGTACATGTATGCTTTTAAGTTGAACATGCCCACTTGCACTTGATCTCGTTATACAAAAATTACCATAAATGAGCATGCGCATTACTAACTGCTGTCTTCAAGTCAAGGGTGTATTAAAGGTATTTGTTAATGAGATATATATTTCTGATTAAGTAATGAAATCACATCGGACAGGTTTGATCGTAAGCTACTTTAATCTCATTTCGTATGATCAGCTTTTATCGAAAATTTATTGTCTCTTTGTGCACTATTTTGAAAGGACGAGTTGTTGAGTAACAACCGAGGGCAATCTACATAGAATCTTGACTTATTGCTTAGATATTGAGTTTTTATGCAGAATGTCACATTCAAAATCATACTAACATAGGGATTCTTTTGATATGAAGCGACATTCAATAAACACATAATAATTCTGAAGCGAAGAAAATTAAGATTTCTAGAGATTTATCTGATTTTGTACGAATTTACACGAAGCGGTAAATTTAGATGATATTAAGGTCTGAGATAAGGTCTTTTTAGGCAGTTGAATAAGATAATGAGGAAAAATTCACATGTAATGCATTACATCAAAAGCGAATCAGGCTGCACTGCCGAGATTTTAGGGTTAGATAGACTGCGATAGGCTCTCTGTCTCTATCCCTTGAATGAAATCCGTACGTGACGTCACATTTAGCCTATGCATTGCTTTCAAAAAAGCATTAAATATTCTTAGATTAATTATATGATCTTTAATATTTTAAGATATTAATGTACATAAAAGGTACCAACACTGTTTTCAGATTTGATATCAGCGAAATGAAAGCTATATTTAAAGTGCTAGCACTTCCTACAGTTGATTTACTAAGGATATTGTTGTCGTTTTTATTGTTTTCATGTAAATTCAACTGTAGGTGTCTTGTGCATTCGATAATTTGAAACACATATGATGACTTGAAAACATACAATGACTTGAAAACATACTATGACTTGAAATATGTGATAACTTGAAAAAAAATATTGTGGAGATTTAGACTTTGTGAACTGGTCATGAGCTAAACTTGAATACCATCTTGAATGAAACTTGAACATCTATCATAACTTGATCGTATATAGGCAAAATGGAACGCCCATGACTTGAAACAATTATAATTACTTGAAATCACAGAATGATTTGGAGATGGAGACTCGATGTAGGTGTCAAACGCTTGACTTAAAAATCAATTACATGTTTTTAAAAAACTGTAATAACCTAAATGAGTACTTGCATGTATGATTACTTGAACATCTATAACAACTTGAAACCTTTGATATTTTACACATATTTCATCAGTTGAACGAAATACTTTAGAAATGACTTCAAATTCCAGAATATGAATACCTATGACAACTTGAAACATAAATATACGATAATTTCAGACTCATATAATAACTGGAATAAAATGTTTTGGAGAAGCGGACTTGATGTAAAGTCAATACTTTGTACCCTCCATGATAACTTGAACATCTACAATAACATGATCTCCGGTGATAATTCTAACACCTTTAAAATCTTGAAACACTTATAATAACTTAAGATCGTATTGTGATTTCACTACAATATTCTGAACTTGATGCTTACATAACGGTAAAATACTTGACTTGAAAGCCAATAATTTGAACACCTTCAGTGCAAATGAATTTGAAACCCTAATGATAACTTGATAGCTTAACTTGACTATAATGTTTTCAACTTGATACTTGGTGCATAGTCATCAAGCGCTTCAATTGAAAAGATAATTTGATCATCTATGATAACTTGAACAAATAATAATTTTAACCGATATAATTGTAATATACAGGCCTTGGGGAAGTGACCTAGCGCTCGACTTGCAGTCCAAGTATGTTACCTGCTGAGACCCACAAGTATGTTACCGGTTGAGACCTACAGGTATGTTACCGGCTGAGACCTACAAGGTGTTACCGGCTAAGACCTACAAGTATATTACCGGCTGAGACCTACAAGTATGTTACCGCCTGAGACCTACAAGTATATTACCGGCTAAGACCTAAAAGTATGTTACCAGCTGAGACCTACAAGTATGTTACCAGCTGAGACCTACAAGTATATTACCGGCTGAGACCTACAAGTATGTTACCGGTTGAGACCTACAAGTGTTATCAGCTGAGACCTACAAGTATGTTACCTCCTGAGACCTACAAGTATGTTACCGGTTGAGACCTACAGGTATGTTACCGGCTGAGACCTACAAGGTGTTACCGGCTAAGACCTACAAGTATATTACCGGCTGAGACCTACAAGTATGTTACCGCCTGAGACCTACAAGTATATTACCGGCTAAGACCTAAAAGTATGTTACCAGCTGAGACCTACAAGTATGTTACCAGCTGAGACCTACAAGTATATTACCGGCTGAGACCTACAAGTATGTTACCGGTTGAGACCTACAAGTGTTATCAGCTGAGACCTACAAGTATGTTACCTCCTGAGACCTACAAGTATGTTACCAGCTGAGACCTACAAGTATGTTACCGCCTGAGACCTACAAGTATATTACATATTTCCAAGTTTTCTTTGACTGAGAAGCAATGCAAAGCAAAAAAAAAAAACCCCTAACAACAACAACACAACAAATAAAAAAAAAAACAAAATAAGACAAAATCAGCCCCCCAACAACAACAACAGCAAAACAAAAAAATAAAGAAAAAATACAACCTGACAACCAACCAAACAAAGAAACCCAAACAAGCAAATTAAAAAAAAAAACCCTCCCAAAACCAAAATAGAAGAAAACACAAAGTCAAGCAAACAAACGGACAGTTCAAATAAATTTAGATGAATGCCAATTAAATCAATTTAGACAGATTTCACTATTCGTAGCTCTGTATGTGGTTATGTCGACTATCTATGGTTATGTCGACTATCTATGGTTATGTCGACTATCTAAGCATTATCAAAGTTCTTACATTCATTAATCAACAAACAAATCGAATTGTTTAATAAGTTGTCGTGAGTAATGTTCACAAAAGAAAGGTTTGTTTCTCAGGTTCTGTTACACTACTAATTTGGTCTCAGCCATGGCAGTTTTGTTGAAAAGTATAGAGTTTTCAAATACTTTCTAAGATTTCCTATGAAAGTTGGAGTTTTAAAGCATTTTGTGAGATTTCTCCTTCAGTTCTGAGAAACTCAAAAATTTATGTTTACTCAAATTTTAGTTATAATTTGAAGTACAAAATTGAAAACGTATAATCATTTATCTGAATCCATGTAAAAAGAAATCGGTACGCAAATACAGATATAGGTTATGCGAGTGCGCATTTTTCTTTTGAAAAATAAAAACTGTTCTTGTCTTTCAGTGAGCAAATATCACCCAATTAAAATGCGTAGGGATATATGTGTCACCTGGTCATGAACGAAATATTAATGCGCGACGATGAAAGCAAGGTTGTGCAGGTTTAATATGATGAATGTTTACGTCCTCTTGTTTTATTCAATGACTGGTGTATACCTATAAAGTATACATTATGATGAAACAAGATACACGTGTTGGGTGACCGTCAGAAGGGAGTCGGGTGACAGAGTGCGCACGACTCATGCAGAAATTACACTCTCCCCCATTAATATTAAATCCTACGTAACAATGTAAAGTATACAAGGTACATAAATGTTATATATATATTTGATAATAATGGGCAAAGGGATCAAAGTACCGAGTCAAACATCAAAATATAGACCACACATCTTAAGGAGGGCATTTTTACCATCATCAGTCTCTCTCAATGTCATTAAGATATATAATCTTTAGCAACATGGTACACTACACACGACTGCTCATATAGTAGATCATTACTAAGTATATTCTGGAGAAAATTGATGAGATTCACCAATATTTGTGTGAAAATTAGTTTAGATTAGATAGCAGTAGACGACTTGGTCTGGAGGGTAATCCGCCGACAGCAGGCGATTGGAGTTCTGGGTTTATCTCCGTAGCCATCTGTAGATCAACTCTCATCTTATTTCTTTTTTTTTTCATTGTCGAGTAACCAATGTGAAAAGTTAATGACGTAAATAAATACATTTTATGTACTTGACTACACAACTCTTTAAATATTGGTACATACAGACTAAGATATGCTTAATTTTTTATTAAGACAATCGATTTAGTTTAAAAAAAAGTTTTATTCAAATGAAATTAATATTATTCGATGTAATTATAAGCGCCAAGTATTAAATCAACAATCAACATGGGCAAAAACTTACAACATGTTGATAACTTACTCTCATATTTTAAAAAGTCTATCAAGTTTGACGAAAAATTGAACATTTGAAAAAATAACAAATAAACAGACAAACAATCAAACAAAGAATCCGAAAGTGGAAATTAAAGTTCCCTTGGGACACAATACAAATGCAAATAGTTGTTTTGTGTACAAACGGTGTCCTTTCTCACGAACCTTGTAATGCATCTAACTTGAGTTTGTAACACCAGATGGCGTTTTTATATTGATTGTCGCGTGCATCCCGCTCACTCAGGAGGTTCAGAACTATCGCATCTCGTCTTATGAAAGCGCAGTCACGATAGTTTATTGAATTTGAAATTAGTATATACCCAAAGTTCTTGACCCTCTATTCAATACATGCATTAGCTTTGCTGCTGCTGAGAAAATTTGCTTAAACGATCATTGAAGGAATTGTAATGGAGTTGTAAGAAAAGACACCGCCTATTAATTGATACAGAAATCACGGCAACTCGATATATTTTGCTCTTCGTCGAAGAAATAATGTGTACACCGATCCCGGATAAATAAGAACTTCTTGATGCGTCAGCGATTTTGTAACAATACATGTTTTCTTCATCTTTGAAACGATTGGTCACGATTTTTGATTTCCATAAAGTATCTTTATCATTTTGTCTCGTAGCCATATATGTTTTTTATTTATTCCTTTTTTATTTATTTTGTGTGTGTGTGTGTGTTTTCCTTATTTCAAATCTAATCTTAAATCAAATTTAAGTTCATGTGCTTGAGAAATTTCATTTTGATTTACAATATTTCGAAGTGTATAACTATGTATTCTCCTTATTTAATATAAAAGGAATTTCTTCTCTTTTTTCTTAAATTTTGAAGTTATGACGTATTCGTCACTCACAGGAAATAAATTTGTTCTATGATCAACTTTGATTTAAGTGTCAGAAAGGGTTAGTAGCTTATATTTTTCTTAACTAGCAACACAACGCAGTTTGCAGAAATGTGAAGAGTGTGGACAAACAATGACAACGACTTGTGGCTTATTTCCATAATCTGATAACAGAGTGAAGGATGATAAAAATGTTTCATTTTATACACAATGAAAATGATATCCATGTCGATGTCAGGTAATCAAAACTACTTATTATTCGTGTCATTAAAACACAAGTAACAGATGTAAAGAAAACTTATCACTTTTACATGTAGTAAATTAAACTTGTTACAAATGCAAAGAAAACTTTTTTTTTTAGAAAAAGACGACTTGTTACGCCCTTTGTGTAACGTTACAATATTAATAAAGGATTGGCACAACAAAAATTTTTATCAATCCAATCAAACGCAATGAAGCTGTTATTTTAGTGTTTCATTTTACGGCAATAGCCTGGTCATACGCCCGGTTATATGTTATCTGTTATTATAACTTGTCGACTTTTTCAACGCATATATTCATCAGCAGCAGCAACAAAAAGGTAGTCAAACAATTGTAATAGTACATATACCAGTATACTGAAGGCGAATTTCGGCAAATTTTTTCTCCGCAGTTATGTTCAAGGCAATAATATTCGTAGAGCAAATTAACTTTCAAAATGGCTGAGTGGGAAAACACGAAAACTAGTCAAGGACAAAGCTTTGAAATACAATGTGTCTTAAATTCGGGTATATTCCGGTTTTTCGTTTATAGAAATGTGTGACACCTTATAAAAATATATTTCTTTAATCCTAGATCGACATTTCACAAAATGTTGGTTGAAGTATTAACATATTTGGATTAGAATAATTACTGCTGGATGGTTGGAAATAAAATTATGATACAAAGTTTATGCAGTGTGGCAGATGCATAGAGAATTGAGAGATAAGAAACAGCCTTTAGCCTTTTTGTAAAAGCATACACTTCATAATTAATTCAAATCATTTCAGTAAGTACTCACATACTTATTTTGTACCGATATATACTTAAGTTGGTTATACAACGTGCGGTTGAAATTGTTGTTGTTGTTGTTGTTGATATTGGTGTTGTTGTTGCTGTATGAAGCTGTTGTTATTGTTGATGATGATGTTGGTGTTGTTGTTATTGATAGTATAGCATAAAAAGACTAAACAAATATAGGTAACTTCATCACAATATTTTGACAATCAATTAGAAAAAAAAAACCATTATCTATCAAAAGAATAATTCGGTATGGCAACAAATATGCTCTGAAACATACTTTAATCATATGCAACATTCTCCCTGCGAATCCAGATCTCACCTTGACCTTGAATAGGAAGTCTCAAAGTTTACATTCACTAGCACCATATATATATATATATATATATATATATATATATATATATATATATATATATATATATATATATATATATATATATATATATATATATTCAGTTTCCAAACATTTGAAAGTCTCCTGATCGGGAGGCCGAGGTTCGAGTCCCGCTCTGGTCATGCCGGTGTCCTGTCTTTCGGATGAGACAGTAAAACCCGAGGCCCCCGTATCGCGTGTCGTGTTATGAAATGCCACGTTAAAGATCCCTCATTGCTTCGGGTGGGTCCGTTGTAAAGGTCAAAATTTGAATGCCCCGCATCAGGCAGATGCCGTCACTATATACGTGAAATATTCGTGCTGTGACGTTAAAAAAATCAATCAGTCAATTAACCAAACATTTGACACAGACAAACATCAATACATTTTAGTTCCTGTTATTGAAATGAACATTTAAATCTGTTTTCATAATTCATATCTAATATAATTTGTTGAATGTGAAATTTGTATTTATTTTGTACTTTATATTGCAGAATGTCATTTCCTTAAATAAAGAAATAAATGAATATTTCTATCAAACGCGTGCAGTTGCCATCAGGCATATTCTTCTGAGAAACTTAAGGCAAGTGATTTATTTCATTGGAAGGTGAATTATAGATATTTATAGAATATTAACACGATACCCATTTTCAGTATCCTAACCCAAACAAGCAAGAAAAATTAATTTAAACATTAATAAGATACAACAAATAAGATACAAAAACATGATGGATACTTAAATGTTGTGGATAAATAAAATTAATATATTAATCCGAAATAAAGAAAAAATAAAAACATAAATCCATAAATATTTTAAGGAAAAAAAAACTCCTCGGTACTGCTTTTGATTTCTTTGTATGTTTTGGCAAAATTGCCTCATGATTTTAAAGCAAACAAAATTATACAAAAGCATTGAGAAAGGCTCCGATACATCATTTGGGTTGTGATTTCAATTGCTTCAACTTCACTTCTTTTGGGTCAAATGTTGCCGTAGAGTGTTCCATTTCATATAAAGACGGAAAAAAGAAATTTAAAGCAAACTTAACTTGGGTCACTATAATTATCAACAATTTATGGATAAATCTACTTGATAAGGAAAGGAATAAATCATAGTGAATTATATCGTGGAACTTATCTAAATAGCATATCATAATGAGGGCCTATATTGAAAAGAGATAACCCAAACACGGCTTCGTAAAACATAGTAGTTTTAGAAGTAGCATACAGGGACATTGAATAAATTGATGCAAATATATGTAAATTATATTAAAATAATTCCAGGTGTATAATAATTTATTGTTTTGAAGGCTTTCGTACTCACTGATGTATAGTGCTATCATTGTATATCTGGACCCGGCATCACATTCCCTCGGCGTACCACTGAATGCCGATCTTATTTCATAAATGGCAAGAGGCATAGATGTGTTGATAAAACCCATAACGTTTATCAATTCCGGGCTGTTAAATAGATATCATGTCTATCTATACAGCAATATCAAAGTCGAAAAATCTGATTTTCGTAAAAGGGGATGAAAATTCTACCGATAAACACATGTATTCATTGTAATATCTACTGTTAGAGCATACGGGTTCATTTAGGGAAAGGTTCTCAATGAAAATAGGTCTATATTTTGGAAAAAATGGATTATGTCCCTTAGAATGGGTCCTGGGATTGTCTGTGGTATGTATTATAGTGTTTTCTTCACTTTACCAAACCATTTGTAGTTATATCAGTTATTGTAGTCTTCGGATAATCAGGCAAGTAAAAGTTATAGGTCCTATTCATTTTCGTGTTTTTGGGATTGGTTTAACAACGATTTATGGGAATTACGTAAAATTGTATTTGTATTATATAAGATTGACAACTGCCTACACCTTATCATAAATATATAATAATATAATAGTTTAAACATGTATGGAAAACCCAACGCGAGCAAAACTATCAGCGCAGCAAATATCACCTAAAAAATTTGAATAATTTAAGTTCAAAATAGTTTTCAAATAGGAATAATCTATTTTCTTTGAAACATTTTAACGGTACCTAAACAAATAAATAAAAGTATGTAGGAAGTTGTCTGGTAATTATTTTCTTCAGGATCGCAGAAACACATATTCGGTAAAAGATATATTCATTTTATACATGTGTGTAAACATGGATAAAGCGGTTTTCACGAATGCAAATATAATTTAAGAATAATATTGAATAATTTAATGCAGTAAAATGAATGGTTACTTTATTCAATATGCAAATATATTATAATAAAATATATATTGAATGTGGATATTCAATTCATAAATGATAAATATTTTATTAAATAAAGATAACAAATAAAAAATATGCCATAATGAAACGATTATGTGAAGTAAAAAAAATTGTTCAAATATTTAATTTCTGCTACAAATCTTCAAGACAGACTGTTACCAAAGAGACACGTGACGAAAAAGACTCTAATACATAAATATTTGATGAGGACATGTTTGCCATGTTTATTGCATTTGCAAATGTTCAAACAGAGCGACTCTGTAGTTTGTCCAATAGCACATCTGTATGCACCTAAAGCAATGTATTAGGGGATGAAATGATTAATTCCTTTTAGTAGCTCGCTCTATTATCGCTCGTTTGAGAGTTAAAATTGACCCGAGTATTTGCCTTTACCGGGAAAATAAATACCATTCAATACTTTATCGAGTAAATACCGACACAAGGCAAATAACAAAAATATGATAGATTTTTCTCATATTTAGTTCGTTGTTGAATTCATGAAATTTCTTTACATTAAATTATGAGGAAAATTCTTATGGATTTATTTGAAATAAGCATATGTTACCGAAAAAGTCGTTCGATACATAATTATTGTGATTACGAAGAAAATAATAAAATTTAGAAAAAGGGGAGGTTTTTTTTTTCGAGTTTATGTTTGAATTCTCAGAGAGTGATCTATGTGTGTGCGGTCTGTCAAAAAGAATACAACTACACATGCGCTGGAATTTCATACAAGAAAGTATATGAAAAATAGACTTCTTATCTACTATATGATCTTTTATGCAGAAAGATTTTTGTACATTGGCGCCGATATATAAATTCCATGAATCAAGATTGGTCGGTTGGAGATAAGATTCACAAAAATGCACGTGCATATGTCAGTCATGTAAATATCTAATAGGCAAACAATACAATTGTGAATTTTTTCTGCCATCTGAAGATATCTGAGGGCGACATTAACTTGACAGTGAGTCTTCACATCTGAAGAAAGTAGAATGGTTGATTTTAATTTGTTTTGATGAAAACCGCTGATAAGATGAGAGAGAGAGAGAGAGAGAGAGAGAGAGAGAGAGAGAGAGAGAATTTATAATTGAAATTTGTGGAGAGATAATTTAGCCAAATAATACATTTTAAAACAAAAATAATGGAATAAACATGATTAATCCTAAATATATATTATTAATAAAATATGTAAGATCAATAGCAATATATAATACTTGCATTTAAGCGTACTTCGCTAAGATAAACAAATACACGATATAAGCCAAGTGTGCAACGATCGGGATGCAAAGAATTTGTAGGTCCTCTTTTTGTATATGTAAAATAATGGTAGAATAGTACAAGTGTTGTATCCCCCCTTTTCAGTTTGGTTAAAAAAAAGTAAATATAGTTAATAAACCAATAAACAATTTGAAAGTTCTACCATCTGAAGTAATAAATCTACGTCAGGGATACATAGTCGGCCAACAAACACACCGGGTTTAATACCTCTTAGGTCATTATATCCAAATTTTTATTTTGAGAAGTTTGTTGGTGCATTACACTACACACTCTCCACGGGGTATTCGACATAAAAATATAAACATTTCATTCTTGGGTTCAAAAATCAACAAATGCTGGATATATCAGTGCTATATCTGCTCGTCTAGGACCGGAGTATTTCACACACGTTCCGCATATATATGTCCACCCAACTCGATTCCTTGGCAGTTATTGCCATTTTTACTTTGATTTGTTTTGCAAAAACAGAGAAACGATCCTAATCTCCGGTTGATTAAAGCGCCACCATCTCCAGATCTAACTATGTAAGTTCATAAAATGCTCATAAAATCTCAAATACGACTTCATCAAACATATACGACTTTGCTACTGTATTAATGATTGAGTACGGTAACGAAAGCTGCTTATATCTGTGCCTTGATAATTAAGTGTACATTAAACCAGCATGGTACATCCATCAAGTATTTCACACGAACACTCTGACCGGGTACTCACGTTACCTACCGTTTAACGATCCAGCAGGTCAACTTTATGTACCATCGCAGGAGGTCATTTTATCCGTAATTCAAAAACCGATAACGGTTTTGTTTTGTTTTTCATTATCATTTACAATCAAAGAAGGTGATTTTATCTCTAAGTTATTTAAGAACTCGTGCAGTTCATCCGAGCAGCGTAATCTAGGGAAGTAAGATAGGGTCTGTAGGTCGGCCTTTTTTAGAAAGTTATAAGTATGACGCAGTACTATATCAGTCATACAGTTTTCATAAAATAATAGTCATCTCCTTCTTCTTCTTCTTCTTCTTCTTCTTCTTCTATTGTGTCCAGATTCCTTTGCTAGACTGACTCAGATTGTGCCACGAAATCATATACATTGCTTTGTTCTGATACATTGCACAGAAATCTTGAATCATGCAGTGGACCCACCCTTATGTCTACCGCGACACGGGACCTCCGAAAGACAGGATGGTGTCACGGGACCTACGAAAGACAAGACGATGTCACAAGACCTACGAAAGATAGGACGATTGCAGGGGACCTACGAAAGACAGGACGATGTCACGGGACCTACGAAAGACAGGACGATTGCACGGGACCTACAAAAGACAGGACGATGTCACGGGACCTACGAAAGAGAGAACGATGTCACGGGACCTACGAAAGTCAGGACGATGTCACGAGACATACGAAAGACAGGAAGATGTCACGGTACCTACAAAAGACTGCACGATATCACGGGACCTACAAAAGACAGTACAATGTAACTGGACCTACGAAAGACAGGATGATGTCACGGGACCTACGAAAGACAGGATGATGTCACGGGACCTACGAAAGACAGGATGATGTCACGGGACCTACGAAAGACAGGACGATGTCACGAGACCTTTGATAAACAGCGATGTTATACAAGTCGTTCTTCAATCCTTGACTTTCTGAACCTGCGCCGAATACTCTACAGACTGATTTGTGCCAATTATTGTTACATCCAAGAATTGTGTAATAAATGATATAACATCTAAACGTCTATAGAGAGAATCAGGAAGAATAACTCTTTTATAATCGTAAGTGATTTCCAGATGGACGTTTACCGATAAAATGCTTTACGATCAGGATCAACAAAACTAGAGTCTAGAAGGTTTACCCAAAGACAAAGTATATTTTTATCATTTGAAATGCTCATTGGGATTTATTCCCAGAGAAAAAGGCTACTTATGTTTTCATTCGTTTAATCAGCTCAGACTATTTCTAGTAAACTTTTGTGTAATATCCATGTATGTATTTGAAATGTTTTGACCCTCGTAAAAGAGATACAAAAGGATTTACTTTCAGGCTGTGATGATCAAGTACCACGTTTTAATCGTTCAAACTGGTCAAACATTTCATGCCATTTAGTCAACATTTATAACTGAAGCACCTGTTCTTAACAATCATCGGTAATGGAAACAGCTAATCACTTAACTCGATAAATCTAGCATGATGTCTTCACAATAAATCAATAATGTATAACATAAATGTGGAATCAGATAGCGTATGGAATCTCGCTGTACCTTAAAATGAATGATGTAATTTGTATAAACATGTATATGAAAGGTGAAATTTTTGTTATTAAATGCAAATTAGTAATTTTGTGAAAGTAAATTATTATATAGAGCACGCACATAGATCACATTTAGTGATTTACGATATAAATAGAATTCTGAAAATTAGGAAATTTATATTTCTGATTGTTTCCACCTAAGTTTTGTTAATTTCGCTGCACATTATTCGTGCGCATAAAGGACCGGTAACATGCATATTCATCAAATATTTATTGCAAAAATTATTTGCTTGCATATTCATCTAATATGCATTGCAAAAAAGTATTTGCACAAAATCTTTGTCATATAAAAATCGCTTATTGTTGCCGTTGGCAACGATTGCGTTTTTGCACTCCGGCAGCAACTACATGCGCATGTGAAATAAATCATTTATGTATGAATGAATTGAAAGTATGATTTATAATCGAGAGACATATTAGGTTAGTAAATGAATGGAATTTTTAATATTGAAATGTAGTGTCGATTACAAGCGAATCCACAAATAGATCGGAGCAATGAAAATTTTGCAGTAAGTGTTTGAACCCCTCCCCCCCCCCTTTTTTTTTAACTAAAACAGAAATGAAATATTTGTGAAACTTAAATAAATAAAAATGATCTGAGATATAATGTGAAGAATGAAACATCATCACACATGTTTGCGAATAAAGATTATAAAAAAAAATTACGAGTGCCGCAATTATCGTTCTTTTTCGTTCGCATAAAAAATAAACACACAATAAAGTAATTGGTTAATTAAAAAAATACAAAAGTAAAAATATTTTTAAAATCTAGACATATCTGAATACATTGAACAATGCAAGCATGAAATACCTTGATTCCTTAAAAAATTTTCAAAATAATGATTGCCATTCTGTATAAAATATTTTCACTTTTGTTTTATTTCCTTTCCAATCATTGAACATAAAACAGTGTTTCTGTTATATTTTGAGGCAAATTTTGTATCAATTCATAACTGTTTGGTCTCACCCTTTTTTATATATTTGACAGAATGTTAAAATATAAAACAAACATCATTTTGCATTGTTTTATCTCTTTCATCGTGAATAAACATTTTAACATCGGTTTGCGCGCAAGCAATGGAATTAAAATAATTGTAGTCAAAGTAGACTGGGATTTCGTAGAATCACTCCATGTTTCATTATGTGCAATATTCATAATTGATGTCAGATACTGATCATTTAATATCAGTCCTAATGAAATTGAAAATCACATAAATCAAAATTGTTAGAGTATGCGGCCATGACCATCTGCTTTTCTGGTTTCATTGGTACAGTTCACACGATACTGGTCATCGTCAAGGTTTGATAGTCACACTTCCACTCTTTTCTATACAATCTTTCAAAATCCCTTGCAATCGATAGTCGATTATTCCTTGTAATTAACATTCATCATTCTAATATTGAGTGTTGGGCTGTAGATAAAAGGTCGGAGGGTAATCTTGATGGCCGATACCAATCTGACCGCTCTAACCAATAGGTAGGACAGTATCAGTGCGGTAAACGAAGGATATAACATGATAAAAGCATGCCAGATAATGTTCTAACATCATGAATAAAACCAGCATCAACAAGATGTCATCAGCGACCTTTGATGCTCGTAATATCTCATTAAGATACGAAGCTGCATTGGTGTGAAATGTCTATTGGTCGAGCAATGGGTTTGATTTGCAAATTTAATACGTTTCTGTTAATAGCTGTTATACGTATTTTAATGCTGCCCTGGGAGATAAGTAAATGATGATTCCTGAACTTTTGTCTCGGCTTACAATAGATGGTATCTTCTTGATTGAAATCGCTGTGGATGTGCATAGGGAAATTGATGATTCAACTTAAACTTACACGTGTCAGAGACTCATAATGGAACAAAGTGAAAAAGAAACTAGAGAAACGAAATAATAAAAGCATAATATGAAAGAAAACATAATTGAAATGAAAATAATACATAATTACGCATCTATTAAGAAATATATTAAAACAACTGGGACTTTGTCTGTGTCTGTCAGTTTATAATGTTGTAGAAAAGGGTCACATGACTTGGGTTATTTCTTCTTTGAACATTAGATCATTTCGCAATTTTTGGCTTGAACGAGTTAGTTGGAAATATAACATTATATGTCTTTTGGATTAAGGTGATATAGACGTAGGAGTTATAGCTATTCTGATATTGATTTGTACAGATAAATCTAGCCTTGCGTTGATGTGTTCAGATAAATCTAGCCTAGTATTTGATTTGATCAGATCAAACCAACTAACATTGAATTGTTCAAATAAATTTAACCTGGAATTGATTTGTTCAGATAAATTTAACCTGATATTTGCTTGTTCAGAAACATCTAGCCTAGTAATGACTTGTTCAGATAAATCTAACTGGTATTGATTTGTTCAGATAAAGTTTGTCTGATATTGATTTGTTCAGAAAAAAGCTGGCCTACTGTTGATTTGATTAGATCAGACTAGCATGATATTGAATTGTTCAAATAAATGTAGCCTGACATCGATTTATTTTGATAGATTTAGCCTGACATCGATTTATTTTGATAGATTTAGCCTGATATTAATTTATTTTGATAGATTTAGTCTGATATTAATTTATTTTGATAGATTTAGTCTGATATTGATTTGTTTTGATAGCTGTAGTCTGATATTGATTTATTTTGATAGATTTAGCCTGATATTGATTTGTTTTGATAGATTTAGTCTGATATTGATTTATTTTGATAGATTTAGCCTGATGTTGATTTATTTTGATAGATTTAGTCTGATATTGATTTATTTTGATATATTTAGCCTGATATTGATTTTTTTTGATAGATTTAGTCTGATATTGATTTGTTTTGATAGATTAAGTCTGATATTGATTTGTTTTGATAGATTTTGCCCGATAATGATTTGCTTAGATAAGGCTAATCTGATATAGAAGTGTTTATAGAACATCTGAATTATTGTATTTTGACAACTTTTACCACGAAATACACGTAACGACAGGAAACGTTAAAATAACGTCCTCCTAAGATCTGATATGTCATCTCTCCAGATCTCGTTTACGGCGAGATTTGCGTTATCGTCTGCTGCAGATCTTACTATCGCTAGGAGGCAAGCTCATGTGATGGTAATGTTTTCTAATTAGTAACAAAACAGAGATAAATATGTAACATTTACATATTTTAAATAGATTTTCGAATTACCTGAGAATAAAAGTCCTTTCAATTAAATAAACGTGTCGGAAAATGTACACGCATAGAGTTATTTGCATACGATTTACATATGAAATGGATGTCAATTTATGACATTTGCCATTGTTTTTCTGAAAAATAATTCTTGGATTTTATCAGTGAAGTAATTTCCCCATTATTTCTCTTGTTTACAGCGTTTACGGAGAGCGTAATGCCATTTTGTCTCAAATTTCACGATTAAACGGTACGATCCCACAAAGTCTGTCCCTGGGCTAGAATATGCAAATGAGTTATCAGAAAGAGGTTTCTTAGACTCCTAGTACACAGCTGATTCATGGCAGTAATGGCGATAAAGAACGACGAACTTTTTACATTTTAAGAATTAAAATCGCCGAGAGTCATTACATACATAATGAGGTTAGTGCATGTACTTCAGTCATATACACAAGGAAAATCAGATAACCACACCCACACCCCTTCCCAACCCATATTTTGGCACATTTTGTCTCAGGCACTTCTTTTAGATTCATCACAGTAAACTCTTTTTCGCATTCAGATTTTAATGCTCATATCTGCTTGATAATCAGACCATTTTTTCAGATAGTTATGTTCTTACTTTTACATAATCATACAATATTTGTTAAAATTCCACGAATTTAACCTAACGAAATTCCTTTTTCTTCTTCTTCGTTTTAAGTTTTAAATGCTTAAACAATATGTACAAAACGAGATCTAAATCTATGAATATTAATTACTATGTGCACAATATCCCTAGTTGCACTAGATTATTTATATTTCCTGTATATGATAAATGACTAACAATAGAGGCTAAAACTCATTAGGCATAAGGTGAAATCTGGTAATTCGAATCTGTTCATGCGTACATTTGTATATGGCATAAGGGGACTTTTGGTCCCAGTCTGTTCAAAGAATCGCAGTCCAATTTGTACATATATTGCTTCTCGGTGTTCACATGTCCAATTTCTTCGTCTTGGAAGGGTATATGAAATAACTATCGAAAGAAAACAAAGGATAAAACGATATAGACAATATCAGGAAAGCAATAATAACTAATGATCAATATTAGACGGAATTAAAATGTTCGTTTGAAAAGCTGATAAATAAACCCCAGTAATTATAAGTTACTAGGAATTTGTGAGTAGAAAAGCAAGTATGGGCGCACGCAAAAAAAAAAAAAAAGAAAAAGAAAAAAAGAAAAAAAGAAAAGAAAAAGACCCAATAAATACGTATACATGTTTGTCTAATGTTTAGAACGATATTTAAAGTTTTAATATTTTCACATCTCTAGGAAGTAGATGTATACTTTGATCAAAAAGACATCACAAAATCAGATTGTCTATTGATACTAAAACTTCAGAAGAAATATATGTGATGTATGTATGCGTTAAATTTTACAATTCACAGATGAGTCAGATTTATTTGTAAATATCCTTTACTACACTGATTGAAATTTTCAAACTAGAGACTGGTAGACTACCGTTCTTTGTTGCATCACTGATAAGATTGGCTTAAGATAAGATTATTTCCCATTCCGTCTAATAAGATCTTAAGCATTACAAAAATCGCTTTCTCTGACACAGGGCCGCTTATGACAACCGCTCTCAAAATAAATTCTCCATTCATAATTCTATCAGGAGTTGGTTATTATCATTGGCTCTGCAGGGTAGATAAGCCCATATGATACTTTCCAGATTCTACTGAATTACGAGAATGATATCATGGAATCGCACTTATCTCCGCAACTAAATATTGCATCTCGGCCGTGTTTTATCGTCTTGGGTTTTACTTTATTCTATTCTAATTTGACAAATCAAATACGACAGCGCCATTATGAGATGTCTTGTTCATCGATGACGCGGGGATGGTACATTGATAGTCTAATACAGAAACCATTAACGTACCCTTTGTTCCGGGTCCGTCCCTAGTCGCCTCCTTGGTTTAGCAAAGTGTTTAATCGGCGTCTGTTCATTACAAATATTGTACATAATGGATCAAGTATCAATATTCGATTACTTTGATCACAATGAATCTATAACAGGTAAATATCAAATCCCATTTTTTCTCTACCTTTTGAGGTCAACGGAACCATTAGCTACTGTTCAACTTTAATACATCGTCATACATTGTGTAAAAGTCGCAGATAATTATTTTCACATTCTTTGGATAGATGATCATTTCGCCCTGAGGAAGAAGGAATTTGAATGGACTGGTACATCAGGTAAACACCCTGCTCTCCGTCATTCATCCATGTCCTACGTGGTCCATCGGCGTACATCAAACACATGTTCCGGATTTTTGTTGTTCCGTGTCGGCTCCGGGCCCTACTGTTAGGGCACGTCTTCATAAAATTCTTTATATTGACTTTCAATTTGATTTTATCGTCACATAGCCTCTCGACTTTTATACAAAATAGAATTTCGATGAATGAATGTTGACTTTTACGGTTTTAAGACAAAACGAAAGGACAAAACATTCCCTGGTGAATCATTTGATTAAAATCAGGGGTTTAAAAGTAATTTAATTAGAAAAACATTTGGCGGGGTTATGTCATAGGTGGTCGTAAAATATCGTCACTGATTTAAATATTCTCCCTTGTATTTTACAACCAAACCAATCGGTTGAAATGGTTATAAAATGTATAGCTGTCTTTTCCATGTAAGCATTTTCATGTCCCTCCACTTGCCAAAATAGCTTTAACCTATGATGTATTGACGTTACAAATGAAAACATATTACATTATAATCTTGTCCCTGGTCGTTAAACGGAAGTTACTTGAGAAAATTAATGGAAGAGGCTAATTTTATAAAAGTTTTATAGTGTAAAACGCTGTCGTCGATTAAACTTTATTTTATGAACACCTCGGAAACCATCGTTACGTTGTACCTAGGGAATGAAAATAATTTTCTGCGACGGCGTCAGTTGTGCAAGGTTCATACTTTGAAATGCTTCAGAGACTTGTTATTCTTACGCAATATCGTTCTAAATGTGTTTGCGACTTTTCATTATTGTTGTGCTTTATAGAGTTCCTTGCCATTATTCTTTCTAATGCATAATCATTCCAGTGCATACTCCCTTTGTAAAATTCATTTTCTCTTAGCCGCACCTACTAAATTCTATGAAGGAAAACACCGTGATGTGTATAGTATCAACATTGGGGAAAAATATATACTGAAATTTGGTCATGTTTATATGACTCTATATAGCATAGTATGTTTGGTGGCTTCTGGTTTGTAAATAATTTTAAGATATTTTTATTAAGATAATGGCGGCTCCAGCGCCACAAGTTCTATATTTTCACCTATTGTTTACAATTTTTATGCTGTAGGTAGTTGAGAGTTCTAGAGGTGTTCTTCTCCCCAACAGCCTTACCTTCAGACAAATGCCTCCGTGTAATTATGACTGAACAGCATTTACATCAATGCTTAAAGCGAACAAAGTATATTTGAAACACTATAAATATCATTATAGAGTATAATGCTGTTTAAATGATTCTTCTTTTGACCATCCACAACTTCCTTCGACACCTAAAATAGAAATTGTGTATATTGATTTTTATATGCCCCCGCCCCCCGTTTTCTAACTATATATTGCATGCTGGTCGTAGGTTAAAACAATATGTATGCGGTTTTAGACATTTTTGATTTCATGCTGATTGGCTCATTTAGTTTAATACAGTCAGGGATCTCCAGTGTAAGATCTCGACATACATGTAGATAACAGGCGCGAATCCAGAAATTTTGTCTAGAGGGGGTTGACACCTGATGAAGTTTTGGAGAGGGGGATCCATCCTTGCATTTGTATGTAAAATCACTTATTTTACATCGAAAAATAACAAGAAAAGTAAATTTCACCTACTCACAGGGTGGGTACAGACCCCCGATCCACCCCTCTTGATCCGCTCATGGATCACAATACAATGTCAAGTATTTGTGTCAGTTGCTTGCACCAAACAAGAGAGAAAACTCTGCTTCTTTCACTGGCACATGCTTTAAAAGAGTCTTTTCTTTTGAGAAAAAAGGGTATAAGATGTAGTGCCAAATGAAAGGATCTTTTGTCTTCTTTTATCGAAAACCTCACATTTCGTAAAAGTGAAATATATCAAAATATCTTTATACGGAAAGCAACCCACACAAATTTAATATAATTAACACAAATATCAATTTAGTAATCACAAAAACATCTGCCTCGCGCCCTAAGGGGCAATTTGATTGTATACTTGGGAAGTCCTATGTTATATGTACATAGAACGTAATTACTTGTTTTGTAGAAAATTAAATATTCTATAATTTGAATGCCAGATCGAAACAGTACATTTAACATTATTTGACACATTTTGTGGCAAAAAGTTGAGGATATCATCTTTGTTAAGTTATTAAGAAAGGTTTATATAACTGGGCATCATATAGTTTTATTAAAGGAGGTCAATTGTTACATAAAAGTTTTATAGTTCAAAGAATTTTAAAACTATCTATAACACAATATTCTCCCCTCCTCCCCCACCCCCTTTTTTTACGGAAGAGAAAATCGTAACGTCGCTCAGGGACTTACATAGGTTTTAAGTGTTTATGTAAATCCTAATTCATCCATACGATTTCTAAATATTCACCACCGGAATTTACACATTTTGGATTGAATTTGTATCGTAATCAAGTATTTACAAAGTATAGGTTCTACTCCAGTTTAATCCAAATTTGAAAGATTAAGACGAGATCCACATTCACGCTTTCACAAATCCAAAAGTTCATTTCAAGAAATGATGGATTCGGTGAATTTTACTCATCGATGTTTTTATGTATCTAAGATAAGCAATAACGACTGAATAATGTGCACATATACTATATCATAACCAGGACGGTTTATCAGTGTATTTTGACAGGGGAAGATTTCTACGCTAAAGCGTTATCACAAGTATCGGTGATCTAACATGATAGGTAATTAACGAAACCGTGTCGGGACCCAGATCCGGAATTTTTACACCCACTGCCAAACCATCCCTTTCCCCTTCCTTAAAATCATATCATTATGATGACATGAAGACATGCTCTCAATGGATGTAAATATAAGTTATACTTCTGTGTGATGTTTGATATCTGAAATACATTTATTATCAACAGAGTAACTGGTACTTTGTCCGCAAAATCAATGAAGTAGCAAAGTTTGTAAATAAAGAATATATATAACAGAGTGGATGTATGTTGAGGATAGAGTCTAAATTAGAAAATAGCTCCTTTCTAAGCTAATGGTGTAAAGTTTTAGGTTGGTTTTCTCTCTCTGTGTTTTCTTATTTCCCTTCCCCCTTCTCTCTCTCTTTCTCTCTCTCTCTCTCTCTCACTCTCTCACTCTCTCTCTCTAATTCGATGGTATTAAAACCTGCATTTTACAAACAACAAATGCCTCAATACAGTTCATTTAGAAAAGATAGTAAAGCAAAAAAAAATTAATTTTCAAAATGGGCCAAAAAAAATAAAAAATAAAAACAAAAAAGACGAAAAAACAAAAAAATAATAATAATAATAAAAAGAAAATAAAGAAAGAAAAAGAAAAAAAAGAAGAAAAACCAGTCATCCATCAAAACAGAAAAAAATAATAGAATAGAAATAAAAATGAAAAACAAAACGAAAAAGCAAAGAATAATAATCCTAAATATTTCAAGGAAATAGAAAGAAATCTCCAGAAATCTGTAATGTGATCAGAACATATTTCCTAGACGAGGGAATGTTGTTTTTTGTATCGAGTGACTCATGTTTGACACGTCGCTCTATTGTTTCGGTGGATACAAAAGGAGTCCGTTTGTAGATAACACGATAGCTTGCCTTTGATGTTCGGGTCCGAGCTATAATTTCTGCATTCTCCGCATTATCGTACTTTTATCATAATTCTATCAAACTAATCAAGTCGCATCATAACATACAATGTATTTTGTTTACATTATTGAAGTGAGAACATTGTTAGAGACCGCTGGTAAGGGGTGGAGTAGATGTATCGATAGATGCCTTTAGGGGTATTCGAACCGTCAATATTCGCAGCCGAGCCATTGTCGTGATTAGTTACATGTCATTTAACAGCCAAAATACAAATTATGAAAATTCCCATAGGGTTCGGTATAACGACTGCAAAGGATGACTTAATCCAGGTTTACTTTTTTAAATGATAACATCTCAAAAATGAAATGGAATTTTAACACCATTGGAATATAAACTGTTATCTGGTTCCTTAATCGAGAAAAAGTTAATATCCAAAGGCAAGCATAGCGAGATTACATGGAATGAAAAGTCTTTTATGCAAAATAACCATAAACTTTAAACATGTGTCAGCCTATCTTAGATTTAGATCTCGGTTTCAGTCAAAAATATAAATTTTTGAAATTTCACACTTAGAGTTATCCGTACATATCTAGGAATTAATCGTGTTTTCTATGTTAAATGAGAGAAAGAACTTGTTGATGTGTTGCCTAATGGATACCCTAGACGGCTCGATCACAACAATGCGCAAATTACACGCTGAAAATGTATTTATTTATGATCTTTAATGAACAACCATAGATCATGTTAAAAGCTCGAAAAATTACACGAAAGGTTAAAAAAAAGTGACTCAAACCTCTCATTTCACAGTCTATGCTGTTTATGCATATGCTCACGTGTAGTAATTATTGATCTTATTAAATTTATATTTTATAAATAGTAAGTAAATTCAGCTTCAGATAGATGCGTTAAGAAAGTCTACTACTTTTTTTCGGGAAAAATATGCGAAAATTTGTACTATTATTTTATTAGCAAATTTGAAATACGGAAGCCCTTCGATGAATGCTTTGATGTGAAAACTGTTAATTAAAGTTGCTTAAAATATAGATTTATTTAAAAATAATATCTGGAATCATAAGATTTTTCAGCTGTGCATCAGAATTTGAAATTTATTCACACTTCTAATTTTCTTTGTATGAAATCAATTAATAACCTTTTTATCTATTTTCAAACGAACTGTCAAGCGTTCAAATCTCGTATCATAATTTTAATATCGATGTGGAAATTTGACTTATATTCAAGCTTTGAAGCGACTGCGATGGGGGTTTCGGAACACTTCAGGTCTACTTGATAACTGTAGATGTTGCTCATTAACTCTGCGGGAAGATATCTTGGATCGCTCCTTCTGAAAGCCGTATGACTATGGAACTTCCGAGAGTGTTTTGATAAGATATTCGAACACGAAGAAAAAAATGAGTGCAGAGTACATTAGAATCATGTGTATAATAACTCAAGACGTGTACTCCATTTCAGAGGTATTTCATGTAATTTTTGCGATTTGCAGTGGTGACGTATGAAACAGTTTGAGTGCGTATTTATGACCACAACTGCCCGTTTTGATAATTTGTTCAGTGTTTATAGTCCGTTCAGATTTCTTCAATTATGTTTGGGCGGCTCTCATTGTGCAAGTTCTGAGATTTGCCATACTGTCAAATACACTTACCATCAACGGCCTAGACTATTTATCAGGAAAACTCTTTAGCACAGAAACTGTGTAGATACAAAATTTGTGTTGTTCTCCACTTTATCCTCATGAGTAATAAAGTGCCCACCTGTACGTCCGACTGTCTGTGCACCCGTTTTTCACCCTATTACGATCACTGTATCAAGATTAAAGATGTAGCAGCCAACTTGTATACTACGATGTATACAGGCTAAATTCCATGTCGGTACCTTCATTTTTAGCGTGCAAGAATATTTTTTTCTTAATGATAAAGGAATATTGGCAGGGTATCCTTGATCGGTTGGTCGACCTTTGTCTTGCCATTTTTCATATTTTGATTGACTTGAGTGGGATTCTGTACAAAGTTTCGTTCCATTATCATTTTAACACGAAGTCGCCGTGACTTTATACATTAGTATATGGACTTTTATGAGAATTTCTAATTTCTACATGCCAAGTAACGAAACCACTACCTATCGAATAAATACAATTATATGTATTAGGCTACAAATAATTACAGAAAATTTTATTTACAGATCTTAAACGACGTCTAGAAGCTTTTCATGCACACAAGAATATACAACTTGATACCATTAAAATCAAGGTTACAGAAAATGACATCATGGGCTAAAAATCAATCAAAATCGAGAACAGCGTTTTGAATTATCCAATAACCATGATTGCTTATTACTTTAGAAAACTTCAATGCAATGACATATGGCCACATCGATTGCAAAATACATTGTGTATATATATATTTTTGAATTAAGAACACAACTGCCTTTGTATATTGTAACGACTTGAATTGAAATATAAGAATCCGCATGAAGTACGATACTTTTGTACCTTTGACCTTTGACCCTAAAAATTAACATCAATCGATTTAAACCTCATTAAAATATTACCCCGAGGTAAAAAGTTCCTCAAATGAGAAATTAATGGTAATTTGAATGTACCTTCCTTTATATTTGCGATTTCTAACTATTGATTCCTCGTGTTTCCTTTTACATAGAAATCGGGTTGGAAACTTCACGATTACGGTCATAATGTATACGATATAGATGTAATCTTTCGCTGATTGCGATTTACTCAGCGATATTTATTTCATGCGGCGATTTTGTTTCCTTTCATATGTAATATTGATTTACTGAAGCAAAACTGTTTTATTTGGAATATGTAATATTTTCTCGAAAGAAAATAATTTCAATTTTTGTGTACTTTGATTTTGGAATTCTCGAGTTCATATGATTGCATAACTTCGAACCTACGACTGGAACTATGCCATTTCAACTACAACGGGGAATTTATTTGCAAGCGTCCACGTGAAATGCTTCGGTTAAAAGTGTTTGTAGAGATCAGAATCACATGAAAACATATCTACGAAATAAGTGCATGTTTTCACTGATTTTTTGAGAACGTGTTGTATATCAATAAGTTTACTTAAAGTTTTTACAGTATATAAGAGATGATTCTATCTATTTTTATATTTGTGTATGTAGTGATATTTGAGTTTGGGCGGTTTATAATCCACAAGTATATGTAATGTGTAGTGAAAAGTTTGGTGTAGGGGTAATATCACAACCTTTAATGTAGGTCAAGCTATCCAAATTTCTAGTTTCATCTTTTTGAATTTAATATCTTTAAAGAAGAATGATTTTTAAGACTACGTCTGCTTATGGTAGCCCTGGATTTTGTCTAAACATATCCACAGATAAAATAAAAATGAAAATAAAAAAGAAAAGAAATAAAAGTAAAACGAAATAAACGGACGGCTCGCATTGGAGACGCGAAGATACGACACTTTTGACTCCATTCCGAGCATTTTGATGGCTGAGAGAGCGTTTTCCTTCAGTACCTTTCTCAACTTTGCACAAAGGTCACCACGAGAATTGTTTGGCGTCTTGAAATACAAAATATGAGCCATAATTTTTACATGGCTCACAGTGAACCTAAACTTTGATTGCGAATTTTTGAGACCTATATTTTCGAACTTAGTATACAAGATGAAAACAAAGATATTAGTTTTCAATAAAATATATGCCGCATTTTTTAACAAAATATTGCAAAATGCGATAAATGAGGTAGGCAATGTGTGCTCTATCACTGACTTATTAGATTGTTTCAAGCCAGTTGTGAAGTTTGGTTACGTCGTACATGTTCTTTGCATTAATTGATTTGAAAATCACCTTTACTAGAACATCCGTATAGGCAGTTGAGTATAAATATAGACGATTAATGTAATTAGGATTTTTAACAAATTCACCATATTCATGGAGCTGATGTTAATTTTATGCCTGACTCTTCATCTTTCTCGGATTCGGACAGATATTTAAATAAAATTAATCAAAATGAATAAGACGAGAGTAAATAAAACAGAGGCCATATTACTCCGGGAGTGGAATGTGTTGTAATAAAACTGCAATTGTATTGTGAAAGACGACACCGTATAGTTCCAAGGCTGTTAAAGTAACATTAACAATAATTAAACGACTGTCCATCGATACCTTATGTTAAATGCCAAGCTATCATTTTACCCAGAGAATGGCAATGCAGGGAAATAAAAAGGTGTAAAAGTCTGATTTCTTAATTATTTCACCATTATAAATCATCTCTTCAGCTTAGCTCGTCCCGGTCATGGTCCGCAGCACGAGAGAATATGCAACTTACTCAGTCACGTGACCTACATGTCAGCCATTACGTGGACGAATTTCCGTACGTTTATGGGGGAAATGTATCCTCGCTCCTTTGACACAAAATGTAATTCATTTTTATCATGCTATATCCAGACAATAGTGATAAGATTTATGGCTAAACAAATGTTATTTTCAAGGTATTGGAATACATTAATTTCAAGGAAATTAATCACCTGTTTTAACAATTGGGATGATAACAGTAGTGATGTCCCCTTTATCTGTTTGTGCAGCAAGTACTACAGTTTATACAGATACTATCACTGTCCTGCAGTCAGATTTGCATTCATCAAGAAACGAACCTTAAAAGAAAAATTCGCTTCTCAATTTTGTTATTTAATTATTTTAATGGTCCATTTTCTTGATGACATTAAATTGTATGTTTTGAATGGTACTTGCGAACAGGTTACCTCATTACGGGAACTCCAACACACGTCTTTGCCTTTCTCTTTTACACATGGAAACACTGTTTCTTCTTAATTTGTTTTTGTTAATTGCTTTCAGTTCTTTGATAGCATAGTGGTAGGGATACGATACTATGGGGAGGGGGATTGATGTAGATATAGAATAAGTACATGTACAGGATGAAGAGTATCTCCTGCAGGTATCAGCGACGATTGGACGGAAACTTTCGACATCGATATAATGTTTAGTGATGGCGCCATCAAATCCATGCCTTAGACCGAATGACGTCACAGCTCAGAATTTATCGCAATATATATTCAGATCACCATAGATAATAACGCTATATGGATAAAAGAAACGAAATTAAACAGGGGTAAATCTGAAATCTTAATAACCCGATGCAGTTTAATATGTATCATTCATTGATCTTTTGTTACCGTATGGTGACGTGTCTGTGAAAATAAGTTCTCGTAAAACTACGAAGAGGAAAAGGAGGTGTTATGCTTAAAACAAATCCTGATCTCTTCTTACGAACAAATCCTGTTTTTAACTTAGCACTGCATTCATGGCCTGTCATGGTACAGTTTCTCCTTTCCTAATTTTTCCTGATTTTGTATGCTCTTCGGTTGCATGATTTTGGACTACTGAAATAATTTTATTCATCATATTATCATTGGTTCCTGTTTACAGACTTGTCAACTAATTCACCTACCCTCTGCATTCGGAACCTGTCATGACGTCATTGTAAGGGTGTAAGGTACGGAACATGCGAAGCAAAATGTACTCTAACCTACAAATGATGTATAAGATCTAAACAAACTCATAAATTCTTCAGGATATTATTGTGTCATCTAACTTTCATAATGATGCCATAATTTCCGATATGTAATTAAAGGGATGAATACAGATCATATGTCATATACAATAATGTCAACTGTTTTTCATTCACGTGTAACGCTCGTGCCCTCATTAAGTCATTACAGAGATCTTGATTTGAAATATAATTCAATAAGAAGGGAAGGAACATATCCAATGATGATTTATGGTCGTTGGATTCGAGCTATTTTTCAAATTTTCAAATCAAACCCAACACAATAGCTACTTGCTTCACTTGATATTTCACAAAATCCGTTTCTTGTTACCCTGCCAATAATTCCAGACCTAGGTTTGTTATACTACATCCGGGCTACCTATTATGCCGCCATGATGTAAATGGAGTTTTCGCTTGCGCAGAAATGCCAATAATGGATTTCCGGTACTATATGCGGAGCACCAATAATGTATAGCATTTGCAGTGCGATTTGACTAAGTTTTTGAAATTGAATTCGTGCATGTTTTTATACAAATGGGCATTACAGCTGTCTGTGCCTGGCAGATGACATATTTATAACCGTTAAAGCGATGACATACGTGATTTTTATTCAAATATGTTTAATTTTGCTTTCAAGTCTTATTCAATTTTATTGCAATTATGCACGGTAGCCAATTTGCAGTATCATGAAGTTACGGGTAATTCGGAAAATTTTTTAAATAATGATGTGCCCACTGCTAGTTAATTTGATTTTTGAAGTGCCCCTTACAAATTCTACTTATTCGAGTTCTTTGTAGTATTCTCACGACGGCTTGTATGATATATATTTGTTTTTTGATTAATGAGTAAAAACTGGAGGAAAAAAAGGTAGCGAAAATAGAGAACTCCTGAAATATTTTTCTTTTTAGGCATTAAACATCGACATCGGTTCTGTTAGTTATGTAACAGTTACAGGTGCATCGAATGTGCTGTTCTACGCAAGAGGCAAAATGCATATGTTGCGCTTTCAGCTTTCATTTTACAAGATTTTTTTAAAATCCTTAAAGTTAACGTTCTAACTGTTTTGCGTTGAACGCAATTTGCGCAAAAGGAAACCTATGTCCTTCTCAGTATTACTAACAACGTACCGAGTACATGTGTTTGATTCTAAAAGTATTCTCTAGGATTTATGACTATTTCTAGTACTTTTCATTTCCATTAGAATAAGGGCGACCTCTCAAATTAAATATACTGCATAGAAATAAACCGTTACGGTGTTACTTAGATGTATAATCTTTCTTTGTTTCTTTCTTCCTTTATGTGTCTCTTTTTGTGTCTCTGTGTCTGTCTTTCTTTCTTTTTTCTAGTTAGATGCGCAGCTGAGGGATAAGCTATGGATTAGAAGTCATTGTTGCACTAGAAGAAGGGGATTTCTTTTGTATCTACCTGTCTGTATTTCAATAAAAATTCTACATATTCTATTGAAGATAAATTTTAAACATGCAAAGAAAGCACCCTAG